>JAGDQP010052036.1:0-13877 GCA_022664845.1 Lepisma saccharinum | reverse complement strand
TAGATTTTGATTCAAAGGTTGGTTTTACTATACTAAGTTCAAATTGTAAGTTAGGAAAACCAATATTCATCCCATTTAAATTTCGAGCTCATATTAATGGTGAAGATATTTTGAGGAAAATTGAAAATGTTTTAAATTCGAATGAGACATTCTTGTTAGGCGAGAAGGTGGTAATCAAAGTAGAGATCACCGACCCTATTCGTGGACAGGGACGATATAGTAAGGACAAGTATTTACCATTTGTAGATTATCTCCAGAGCCATATAATTCCGGTGGATGAACTTCCTGATTGTCTTGCTCGTGCGTTAGTATTAGCAAAACTACGAGCGAATAAAGAATATAGAAAAACAAATTATATGAGAAAACATCCTAAGTGGGCTTCTGAAGCTAGAGAATTATGTTACTCGGCAGGTGTAGATTTACTTAGTAAGAATGGAGGCAGTATTGAAGATGTGGATAAGTTTCAAAAGTATTTTGGAGACGAATATCAAATAATAGTGTATGCGCGTACGTTGGACACACGGGAGTATGTGAAGATGTTTGTTGTCCGTCAGCAGAGAGGAAATTATTTTTGCGATATGAAGATAACCACTACGATGTAATTGAAACCATTACAACATTTTTGGGAAGTGATGGTTATTGTGATTATTGTCTTACCCCTATGACAAACGCCGATTTCATATATGTGAATATTTATGTAGGTATTATGAAGAGTATCATCTAGATACGGAAAATAGTGATGAAAGTAAAATTCAGTGTGATACGTGCTATCGTACATTTCCAAATCAAACATGCTTTGATAACCACAAGTCAAAAGAAAAGGGTAAGCCTGTATGTGAGTACGTCCAACTTTGTCCACAGTGTGGTGTCAAGATAGATATGCGTAACAGAAAGTCTAAACATGTTTGTGGTGAACATTTTTGTTAACTGTGTTTCATGTATGTGGATGAATTGCATTCGTGTTTTGTAAAGTCAACAAAACCTAAACGGGTAGAGGATTTTTTTTATATAGTATTTGATATTGAAACAATGTTGTTGGAAATAGATGAAAATGGTGAACGTGGACATCAGCCCAATTTAATTTGTGCAAGTCATCGTTGCCATAAATGTAAAGATATCGATGACGAAAATCATAAATGTACTGTGTGTGGTGATTCAGAAGGTATTAGGGATTTTGTATTTTATAACATGGAGGAATTCATTAATCACGTGCTGCAACAAGGTCCTAAGTTTAAAAAGGTAGTAGCGCTTTCACACACCGGATCTCGGTTTGACATGTTATTTGCTGCTCGAAGTCTCTTGGAACATCAGAAATTAATTCCTCATATTATTACACATGGTCATAAAATTATACAACTAACTGTAAACAATTTCATTTTTAGAGACACGTATTTGTTCATGGGTGTTCGATTAGCTGACCTGGCTAAAACTGGGTTTGGATGAATCTCTCAGGGAAGGTGATTTTCCATTTTTATTCAATACTCTTCAAAACCAAAATTACAAAGGACTGTATCCCAAACTTGACTTTTATGATATTAACAGTAAATCACCTGAAGAGGCAGAAGCAATTGCTGCATGGCATAAAGAATGTGTGGAGTCGAAAAGGATCTTTGATTTCCAGCATTAATTGTTAGAATATTGCCGGAACGACTTTCGTATCCTAACTTTGGCCCTCATTCGGTTTTCAAACCTCCTCGAAGAAAAAACAAATGGTATTCAATGTTTTCTTCATACAAGTACAATAGCTATGTGTGCTATGGAATGCTTTCGTTGTCTTTATTTACAAGAGAACTGTATTCGAATTATTAGTCCATTAGGGTTCCATCATCGTGATCATCAAAGTAAGAAGGCACGTCAATGGCTTAAGTATATGGAACACGAACATAAAATTACACTTAGGACAGCTGAAAATGGTGGTGAGGTACAATTCAAACATTTTAAATTGGATGGATATGATAAAAAGAGTCGTACTGGGTATGAATTCTATGGCTGCTACTGGCACGGACATACTTGTATATCTCAAGCTCGTAATCTTCCTATTGATGCTGAAGGGCGTACCTTACAGGACCGGTATGATGCGACGTTGGCTAGAAAAGAATTTCTTGAAAATAGTTGTGGCGTAAAGCTTGTGGAACAATGGGAATGTGAATGGGATAAGGCTGTTAAAACGTCTCCTGAAATTCAAACATTCATTCGAGAACATTGCCATAATGTTGAAGAACCATTGCGCCCGAAGGATGCATTTAAGGGAGGGCGCACAGAATGTTTCCGTGCATTGTACAAGTGTGATGAAAACGAATATCTGGAATATGCTGACGTCACTTCATTATATTCATGGGTTATGTCTAAGAAACCACTCCCAACGGGAGAAGTGAAAATATATAAAGGTTTCTCTAACCAAGTGCACATGCCCGATCCAAGTAAAGTATATGGTTTCGTATTCTGTAAGGTTTTGCCGCCTAGTGATCTTGCTATTCCAGTTCTTGCATATAATGCTCACAACAAACTCGTTTTTGGTCTGTGCCGAACTTGCATGGATGAGCTGAATACTGGAGATTGTAATCATACTCAGGAGGAGCGTGCTATCAAAGGTGTCTTCTGTACTCCTGGGCTTCATGCTGCGTTAAAGAAATGGTATGTTATACTTGACACGTATGAAATTTGGGAAATAGAGATGAAGGAGGGATTATTCAAACCCTATGTTGACAGCTTTTTGAAAATGAAACAAGAATCCAGTGGGTTTCCTTCTGATTGTACTACAGAAGAGCAGAAACAGGCATATATTGCAGATTATGCCTGTCATGAAGGAATAAGTCTTGAGTATGACAACATCGAACGTAATGAAGGGCTGAGATATATTTCAAAAATCTTCTTTAACTCCCTCTTTGGTAAATGGGGTCAGCGTAGCAATTTACCACAGACAAAGGTTGTAACTAGTGCTCAGGAATTTCTTGAGATTGTAAGAGCGCCACATTTGGAAATACAAAGTGTAGTTCTTGTAGGACAAAAACTATTAGTGACATTCAAAGATTTGGAAAGTGATAACACACCATATCCATTTACAAATTTGGCAGTAGCATCATTCATATCTTCATGGGCTAGACTCCGATTGTATGAAATGTTGGATACTGTTGGGATTGATAGGGTAATTTATTGACACTGATAGTATTATTTATATACAACAACGTGATGAACCAGTCTTGTTACCTATAGGGGACTACTTAGGCGAAAAAACTAGAGAAATTAAAGAGGAGTGGGAAATGTACATTTTGATTGATGCTGGCGCGAAAAATTATTCTTATCGGATACGAAATTTAACTACAGGTAAGGTAAAGGAAGTGTCGAAAGTTCGGGGGGTAACATTAAATGCACGGGTTCGAAAGGAAATAAATTTTCACAATTTTTATAATTTGATAACTCAGAAGTATGACAGTAAAGTAATCTTCAATCCTAACAATATATTACGTAAATCAGGATATAAGATTGTCTCTAAAGGACAGAGTAAACGCCACCAAGAGGTAAACACCAAAAGACGTAGACTGAATCCTTCCAATAGCGAGGATTATCATACCTTACCTTATGGTTACTGTAGCAAGTAAAAATGTAATGTAAACTTTCCCAGGAAACATCAGTACTTTAAAATTTCGAAGTAAAATTATTATATTCTCCAATCATAAATTCTCGTTTCTATGAACATTACATTGTAATGTGAGCCACTTAGTACTTTTATCTCAAAATTTTCATTTAATAATGTTATGTACTACTAAATAATTTCATGAACGTTACACATGAGACCTCTAATGACGAGATTTGCTACTTAAGGTACGAGCAATGGTTGCCCCACTGCGAACTGAATAAAAAAGTAACTGCATTTGTGACCAAGATAATACCTAGTTGATCATTGCATTGCAACTTTAATATATCGAAACAGTTTCTTCTATTACGCTACAGGATTTGTAATTAAGTAATTTAGTGGTTCACACTGCTGTGTAGTGTTTATTATGAAGAATGCGGAATATTCTGATCTGAGTAAAACTTGTAAGACAATTAAAGTTAAGAAATCTGCTATGTATTTAAATAACTCAAATACTTTGTGTAATTTGTATTTGTGCACATAAGAATGTACGTTTCTTAAACTTGTAAATCATAATCTGACTTTGTGTAACCTCTGACATTCTGAACTTGCATTTGTAACAAAAATTGTACTTACACTTGATTACGTACAATAAAAAGTTTTTTCCTACATGATTTGTTTTATTTCTTTTGCCGAGTTGGCAACACTGGTAATTTTAAGTTTCTCCTAAGTACTTGTATGTTCGCATTGCGTTGCAATGTTCGAAAAATAGTTCCGAATTCTCGTCTTATTTAGTTTTGTTTACCTAGTTGGAAACACTGCAGGGTAATGTTCAAAAAGTACTAAAGAAGTTCGCATCTTTACATGCTCAAGAATTATTTACTTGTTCAAATTGTATAACAATTCTCGTTCTGAAATTTTGTTAGTCAAACAAAATTGAACCTGATGAAATAACTTCGAAATATTTAAATTCAAGTTCAATTTATAATATTCTAACTGAATTATTATTAACAAGGAAGTTTTACGCCGTACGCAGTCTATTTCAAGCTTCGAATTCTTTGAATTCTCATTATTTTATGTAAGGAAATTAAAAACTAAGTACTTGCTCGTTTTTTACATTCTGTTAACTTTAAATATTTTGTTACGAATACATTAAAGTATTGAACCGATTTATACTTCTCGTTCTGAACTTTTGTTATTCAAACAAAACTGAAATTGTTTCAAACATTAAAATGCTTTGAAGAAAGAAATCTCCAGGGAAAAAATATTACCAAGTCACTGCTTAAATTTTTTAAAAATATTTATCTCCTAGTTTTATAAAGTTGAAATGAAGGTGGTAGTATCTCTTGACTAAGAATCAAACGGCCTGTTTGGTCAGGAGCAGCAAAAAGTTTTATTTGCATTGGTCTGAGATACGTCCGACCTCGTATGAAATCAAGTAGCCAAGTTGGTATATGGAAGGCTACCATAAGGGAGATTGTGGGTTCAAACAGTGCTGGAGCGAACCAAATGGTGAGCGTTATTAAATCAACTGGATGATAGGACAGAATCTTCAACTTTCATCATTTGATACACCTAGGCTCTGTATTTTAATCCACATATGTATCTTGGGTATCTGCAAAAGTAGCTAACCAAGCCAACGTAGGAAGCCCAGCGCTGGAGTGCTCGCGTGAAGTTAGTCTATGAGTCAGAGGATAAGAATATATGGAGCACTAGTCCTACTAGCGCAGCTGTAGTCCTACTAACAAAGCTGCAGGCCTACTAGAAAAGTTGTAGAACACATTCCACCAGCCGTTGAGATAGGCTATGTTATATACAGACAAAACATTTGCGTATTGCAGAGACAACCTACTAAAATCAAACCTTAATTATTTGTACAGATTCTGTCACAAACATTACACTTAAAAGCTGTTGTATACATTTATTTTTGGCTGGCTAGCGAAAACAAAATTGAATATGGACGGCCAAGACGACCCTTCTGAAGAACTAGCTGCTAAAGTGTTAAATCAGTAACTCTTCTTTTCCGACCTTCATGAATAAGTACTAAAGAAGTTCACATTTGATTTTCTAGTAAAAATTTTTTATGTTGGTAAAAGGGGGACAAAATCATTTTTGTATTATTCAGAGTTAACTTGTGGCAAGCTTACGAAGAAATCTATTAACTAAATATTTAAGACGATGCATCTCTTCAATGTTGGATTCAATAAACCATGGAAACACTTTCTAGAATATACAAAATGTTCAGCAAAATTATTTTAAATCAAGACTTAGATTTTAATCAAGGAAGGGAACAAACCGGATTTGGTCGTGGAGTTAGCACAATGGACCACATACAAACATTGAATGAAGTTACGGAAAGTACTAATGAATATAAGCTTCCAGTATGTGTGATTCAAAGATTTTGAAAAAGTTTTCGAATCGGTCCCCCTTAACAACACTAGTCAAACTTTTGTACATCACATGATCCTCGCTTGAACGTCAGTTGAGCATTAAAAGTGCATACATTGTGCACTAGTAAATGATTTCACGAACGTTACACGTAAGCCGTCTAATAACCACACCTGTTATTAGACTATAACAAGAAAGTAATGAATTAAAGTTGGAAAAGAGTAGGGTAAGTATTTAATTTGTTCAGAACTGTCTTGTGCGGTCGTGGAGAGAGTGTTTCAAAATTTAAACTGGGATGAAGTTGGAACTAAAAATAATGACGAATATCTTTATCGTCTACGGTTTGCTGAAGATACAATCCTGTTTGCTTCAAGTGCAGAAGAACTACAAACCAAATGGAATGAGAGTTGAAAGTAAAACAAAAGTAATATACAACCAATATACTGCAAGGAAGGAAAGCCATGTCTCTTATCTTTAATAATGTGCGGCTGTGAAACCCAGACATTTCATGTACAGTTATTAACAGTTTTAAATTATTTAACAACTCAAAGATTAAGTCACACAAAGAGCAATGAGAGATACATGCTAGGAATAATCAGGAAGACAATTTTAATATTATCGTAACAAATAATACTTCAACTTATTTAGTACATCATAATGTATAACAATATTCAAGTATTTTAACTTAGATAATCACGAGTGCAAAGATGAGTCGGTCACATAGACGAACAGATGGAAGGTGGACCACAATTTCTAATTAAAGAGACTTATATATGATACTCGTAAAGTATTAAGGGGCCATGGTGACTCAGTGGTAGAGCGTTGGCTTAGTATTCGGGAGGTCGTGGGATCTATCCCAGAAGCCGACCATCCTGAAAAACATAAACGAACTAGTGAGAATTTATAATTAAAGAGGTTCGTATATGATACTCGTAAAGTATTAAGAAAAGAAACGACCTAGACGACGTCCAAATTGAAGTATTATTTTTTTATTCAGTTCGCAATCTATGAATATCACAATATTTCATATTGTTCCTAATGAACACTACATTGTGGTGTGAGCCCTTAAATGAAATAAGTTTCGAATCGAGGATTCTCATTTCTATGAACATTACTTTCCAAATAATAGGGGATCATATTATTTTCAACGCCTTATTCAGGAGGTTCCTATTTTGAGAGTCGTAGAGCATTGGCCTAGCATTCGGGAGGCCGTGGATTCAATCCCAGCAGTCGATCACCCTCAGTCATATGCCGTGATGGTACTTTCAATTTGCGCTCTGGCTGACACCGATTGAAACTCAATATCCGGAATCCTTTTCCCCCTCTCTTATCCCGATCTGAGCCTTAGATGCCTATTTAATACGTTCCAATTGTGGCGGATATGTGGAGAAAGAAAAGGACCAGTAGCGCCTTCATCGACCATCGAATAAAAATGGCTGAATATAATGATTCACTAAAAGTCTATATTAGCAAAGGCTGCGTACACAAGTTAAAAATCACCCCATCTCACCACCTCGCCAAACATTTAGAAACAGATCAAATCAAACACCATAGTTTTAAACGGCTTCGAATATCTTACGAAATTCTCTTTTATCTAGTTATTACGAGTTCGGTTTGCTTGCAAACCTCGTTATGGTTTTGTTATTAATTAGTAGTTTACTAATAACGTTATAAATTCTAACAAAGTTAAACACATACTCTTTTATACAATATAAGAGGTATACGAAATACTCTATACCTATAATTATACATATCCTATTTATAGATATTTATTTAGTTAATAAAGAGTGTTATACACAAAATTATTAATATGGAGGATTGAAGAACAATCCGAACTCCTATATAACTAAAACTATAATATTTGTACTCCTTGTAAAATTCTAGCCCAGTTTCATACTTCTCTCGTCTTTCTAGCTCAACCCGTTCAAATTATTCTTAAAGGGCTTCAAAATTCTCCTTAAGATATTTACCAGCTTCGAATTCTGGTTAATTCTCGTTAAAGAGTAACAAGCCGATTGATTATTCAATACCCATTCCAACCCCCAAGTCTTCCTCGCTAACTCCTACCAAAAAGACACCCGAGAGCTCCCTGCAAAAACAAACGAAAAACTGCCTGCCAGCTTTGTGTCTTCTAACTACTGTTGTTAGTGTGCGTGAATGTGTGTGAGATAGCAGCTGCTTTTCCTTTTGTTCCTCTGGAAGAGGGCGACATTGAAAGAGCGAAGCTTCATTGTATAGTTCCCATATATGTACAAGCACGCTAAAAACGAGGGGGAATCTGTGATATTCTGAATTTGCCAAAACCAGAAGTTTTAACTTCGGTAGAGAAGTACAGTTTTAAAATATTAGTAAAACCTATCACTAATTGTAACTTATGTAATAGAATATAACAACTATAATATATATAATAATAATAGTAGTAGTAGTGCTAGTAGTTGTTGTTGCATATGTGACAATAGTAATAGTAATTGTTGTAGTAGTAGTAGTAATATATGCAGAATATTCTAGTGTTAGTCTAAAAGAATGGAATATTGGTTTAAAAAAAATATCTTTTCTAAATTATTCTGGGGCATTCATTCACATTTTATGTTCTGCTTGAAGGATAAAAGAAAAAAGTCGCCGTGTTGAAACAACAAATGGGTTTGTTTGAAGGAAAAGAAATCTAGGAAATCTCAGACCAGTAGGCTAGCAGCAGGGTTCGAACGGTGAACCATACAAATGGAAAGCCTTGCAAGTGAATTGAGTTAGTTTCTTTAAACCTTTAATAAACTTTATTTTATATAGACCCATCTAGTAACTTTAGACTTCGGCCCGTCACGATTCGCCTCCTTAGCTGTTAAAATGCCTCTGCCGAGACTCGAACCTGGGACCTTCGGGCCGATGGTCTTCCGTCTCATACCGCTCGGCCAGTCAGTTGACATCAGAAACGAAGTAATTATTATATTAATGCCTTGACTGTATGCAAGCTAAATGCACGGGTGTAGTGAAGATTGGTAAACAATAATAAAACAAAGCTGAAATAATTAAATTAAAAATAATTTCAATATAAATACGTTTACCATGAAAAGGAACTATGTTTGCCTCCCCCCAAAAATGTAACATTTCTAGATTCGTAATTGTAACATTTCTAGATTCGTGATTGTAACATTTCTAGATTCGTGATTGTAACATTTCTAGATTCATGAATGTAACATTTCTAGTCATTATCTACTTATATGAGTTGAAATCACCATATTATACTTCTTTAACGTTTAACCTTGCATCTTATTATATCAACGGTCACATCATCACCATAATCATTTGAAATAAACTCGCAAACGAAAGCCCTGTATTCAGTAAGCCTTTATTCCTAGTTTTTCCTTTTCTTTGAACTGTGGCAACGCAACTCGAGGCAAGGTACTTCGCATATACATAGTCTACCTTTATCTTACCAGAAAGGAACTAGCCAGAGCAACGAAGTGGTTCTACGGGGTGATGCTAGGGAGTAAGCACTATAATTATCTACGTTCGTAGTTTCCATTTATTTCTATTTCTATCAGTCGCTGACTAATAACTAGATTCTGGTGCCGTTGTTACAAGTTGAAAGAAATTTTACGCCGTGTATGCATAGCAAAAACTTTTTATTACAAGTAAGCAGCATCATATGTAACAATATAGACGTACAATTTATTACAAATACTTTTCTTTTAATACTTGACATTTTCAAGAATGGTTTACAAAACTTCTAGCATGGTTCAGTACTCTGTAACGGTCAACCACAATACAATATATAAGTACATAACCAACCAAATATTCACATATTTGTACCCAAACATATATACCTTACAAGAGATGGGTACAAATCAGCTGTTCTTGAAAGCAATTATTTCACGCTTCAAGTTGATGGTCAATATCATATATTGTTCTAGTACATGGGTTCAAATCCACCAGTTTTAACAATAGGAAGAAAATAATTTAAAATATTAGTGAAAAGGATAAGAATGATTTTCGATCTAAATTAATATTACTTGCACACTTATATCAATTGAAATAAGCTTTATCTCAATTAATAATCCTTTAATATATCAAAATGCTTCTTGATAGAGGGAAACTATTTAGGATGACAAACACTACAAGCAATTAAATATTAACAGAAAATAAGAAAGGACAAAATCGAAGATTATTTAGTACTTGAGATGTCGAAGCTATTATTGCGTCGACATTCAACTACCTTTAATAAATATTTCTTAAGAAAATTAGTTCTCGATTGTGAAAAGAAAAATTATACAGATCTTTTTTCCTTCCTTCATCTAAACACCAAGTATCAGCTTTGTTGATTTCAAACTGTAGCAACCAACTTAATTCTCCTTTTGGGGACAATAAAAATCTCTCTATGTTCCTTCTGTCGGTAGAAGGTTGGAAATACTTCGATTAAATTTTAATATTGAAATAAATAAAATGAATAGTTCGCTCAAAGTGGTAACTACGGGAGATTCTTAGTATATAATGAGAGAATCTAAAATCAGCTCTTCAGATCATCTTTGTTGTTCTATTAACCTGTAACAACTCCAATTCCAAGTCCTGCAGCAAGGGACAACATGAAAATATCAAATTCATGTAAGTGATTCCCATCTTCTTCAGTGGAAAGGAATTGTTTGTGCTGTAATATTTATCTTCTATATAAAGTTGTATGTTCATATATAATTAATAAACGAATTACTGTTGATGAAAGCTCATATATATATATTTCTCTCAGTCGTGACCTCACATATCAATTATACACAAATTATGCAGTCGTAATATATTATAAAGCAGGACTCCTAAAATATACATCTAATCGGTATCAAAACATGGCCGGAAGTGTTTAGCTTAACTACCAGCAGAAACAACAGAATATTGTATCAATATAGCCAAAACACTATACTTATGAGTACTGCATTTCACCCCTCGTTCGACAAAAAAGAAGAATTCCCGTGTGATCTGCTCGAAAAGAAAATTTGCATACACAATAGAGGTAAATGCCACATTAGGTCAAGTTTTTAAAATCGCAGCAATAGGTTAAGTTCCATTCATTAAAACACGTGTAGGTTAGTTCAATCATGTCTTAGTTCTGTAGATTCGATTCGTTTACACTGTCAGAAAGAAAATAATCAATTGCTTTAGATAATATTTAAAAGATGGTAACTAACCGCAGGAATTCCACCTAACCTAATGTAACCAAATTCATTTTTATTTTAAAAAAAGAAAACACAGAAATTTCGTTTGGTATATGACTAAATTTAGTTTGTAATTTGTCAAAGTCTTTTTCTCATTGAATATTACATAATCACCGTCAATAATTAAACTGCTTCTACTTCGCCTGAACCTCAGCAAAACGATAGCAGCAATTAGCAATAGATCTTACTGGACTATTCCATATAATACAGCTTGGCTTCCACTAAACAACTTCCTCAAGAATATATCACTCATAGATATTACCTGGAACTTTTCATATCAGTTAACTGGAGTTTACATCAGCTAGATGGATATAAACTTGCACAGCTACTAACAGTATACAGCGTCTCATGGACTAACTTGAAACTTAACTTTTACAGCTTTCACTTCACATCATGTAAACAGGTGGGCTATTCTCAAGTATATCTTCTTCAACTTATATCACGATTTCCCTTGATTGCATATTGGAATAACCTTATTCCGCTTCGTAAATAGCAATATAGCATCATCTTCACATAACCATATATATTCATCAAAACACAAGGTTTGACTTGTATCATCTTCCATAATTCTCTTGAAGAATAGTCAACCTCTGCCGCTGTCCTACAGATTAATCCATTGGATACCTTTGTATCCTATATGCATCAACTGAATACCTTTGTATTTGGGAGCTCATCACTAACCTTTGCTAGTCGCCTGAGGCATCCCGGTCCAGAGCCTAAATTCTTCAATAACGTATAAACTTCCTCTGAGGCTTGGCTCTACTTGCATTAATTTTGGATTCCCTTGATCCAATAACAACATAGACCAACCTCTAACTTCTTATTGCGGCATGTTACAATCATTAACTTTAGCATTTTACCTTCGTAAATAATTTTTCTAGAAACTTGTAGTATTCTCTAAATCACCTTAATTTCATTGTAATAACAAAAACCAAGTGACGAAAATAGCTTAGATCTTAGGGACAAACAATCCATAACCTGAAGAAATATCTTGTTCCGCTGTAGATGTAAACTTCATATCCCTGTATAACTCTAATCCTTCTTCAACCAACGTCTTCTAAAATCAAAATAAACTCCATATAATGCAAAAGGAAGCAACACTTGATCCAGAAAAAGAATCCCAATAGATGTAGGTTCGGACACCATTATTCTGCGCCAAATATATTGTAATATTTATTTTCTATATAAAGTTGTATGTTCATATATAATTAATAAACGAATTACTGTTGATGAAAGCTCATATATATTTCTCCCAGTCATGAGCTCACATATCAAATATACACAAATTATGCAGTCGTAATTTATATAAAGCACTCCTAAAATATACATCTAATCGGTATCAAAACATGGTCGGAAGTGTTTAGCTTAACTACAATCAGAAACAACAAAAGTTCATATCAATATAGCCAAAACACTATACTTATGATTACTGCAGTTTGGATTTTCGTTCACTTTTTCGTAGATCACCTTCGACCTTATCGAGTTTACGATCTACAAACTTTTCAACCTCCAAAGAACAACAAACTATTCAGATTAGAACTGTCTACAGTGCTTTGCAATGAACAAGATAGTGTTACCATATTAATATTATAAGCCACTTACAAAAGTAAATGGACGTTGGAGTTAAGAAATGTTTTTTTCTTCCAGGAGAATTGTTACACTGTACGCCTAATAGTTAGACAACCAATATGACTACAAAAACGTGATATGCCAGGATATTACTCCCTTTGGAGAAAAAAGTTTGAGTCCTTCAGCATCTGTTAGACAACTACGAGATAGAGAAACAGAAATTACATGCACATTAAGTTCTAATAGATAGGAATTAATTCAAAGTATACATCATGCAGGAATCGTCAATTTGCATTTGAACAAAACTTGACTTGTTCAAACACATACACAGAAAGAGAAGTGGAGGGAGAGAGAGCGGAAGCGAGAGAGAGCGAGAAAGTATGGAAGAAGACGAGGAAAAATGGAAAAAGAGTATAAAAGAGGTAAAGAAAAACATGGAAATAAATGAAATGTTAATGCTTCAGGATTCAGTCTGCGTCTTTCCCCTGCCCCCTCTGTCTTGTGTGTTTCTCCATTTATGGGATAAATCTCTTTCAGTAGCAATCGCGAGCATCACTTACAGTGCTTAATTCCTTCAAGAAAATAATATGGAATCTACACCTTGAGAATGAGAGTCTCACACGCTAACCACTTAAGCTACACAGACCATAACAAATGTGTTGTTAAATCAGTCATTAAACTCGATACTGTCTGCGAGTTACGCCGTATATCCTCTCATTAATCTTACACATTTAGCGTATACCTTCTGCTAAGATTAGTATACCATTTACTTTCGTTTCGTGTATTTATTTAATTAATTTATCTGTTCCGGTGAGATTAGCACGGTCCTGACGCAGATTGCGTATCCTGAAGCGTTAAAATTGCATTTATATCCATGTGTTCCACTATTTTTCTTTCCTTCCTCTCTTTTTTCAGTCTTTCCTCGTCTTCTTGCATGCTATCTCACTCTCACTTTCGCTCTCTCTCTCTCTCTCCCTTCCCCTTTTGTTTCTCTCTCTCTCTCTCTCTCTCTCTCTATCTCTCTGTGTGTTTGAACAAGACAAGTTTTGTTCTAATGCAAAATGACGATTCCTGCATGATGTCCATATTATTTTCCTTTACTTCGAATTAATTACTATCTCTTAGAACTTAATGTGCATGTAATTTCTGCC
>JAGDQP010052035.1:3156-13877 GCA_022664845.1 Lepisma saccharinum | reverse complement strand
ACCTTCAACTTTCGGGGTTGATACTTGCCAGGGCAACTTTTCTGAGGGCTCAAACTTGCACATTGTTAATCTCTCATGACCTATTTTCATAAAATAAGGAAAATAAAAATATAACTATAAAAACATTCTAACTTCTAAAAATATAACACACTGTTTGAATTTCAAAGTAATGGACTGAGCTGCCGTAACTCAGCAGTAGAGCGTTGACTTAGCACTCGGGAGGTTCTGGAATCGATTCCAGCTGCCGACCATCCTGACTGAGGTTTTTCCTCAATCACACCAGCTAAATACTAGGGAGGTACTTACAAAATAAGCTCTGTCATTCTACCTTCCACAATTCTTTCCCCCACCATATCTTGGCCTGAACCTCAGATGTCTAAAGGCCGTAAAATAAATTCAATTCAATTCAAAATAATGGTTCTTAATACATTGCATCATATTGTTGTTTTCTTTCTGTGTTCGTTTACCAAACTAAATTTAATTCCACGCTGTTTAAAACATTTTATTGAAAATGTACAGAAGTCAATAAGCGTGCGTCTAACGTAAATAGAACATTTTTGTTATCACTGATTCACGTTTTGTAACAAAAATTAAATTCTACCAGCCGGACTCGAACTGTTGCTCAAAGTATAAAAGTTCCAAAGTCCAACACGCTACCGTCTGCTCCGCGCTTACCACAACTGTCTTGTACTGAAGTGGAGGTAATCTGGATGCTAGTTTGAGACAGTATTTGGAAACCTTAGTTGCTAAAAATTTTGTTTTTTATTCTTTATACCTGCTGTAGGTTATCATGCAAATGTATAAAGTAACTCCCTTATCCAATGGTAACGTATTATCTTTTGGTGTATATTTTACAATGAAATTATCGAATAGGAGGAGAAGGGGTTACTACCGCCATCATCGCTGTACCTCGCGAAGCGATCATCCTGGAAATCGGCTTGCAGACCAATATTCGCCATATTCCTTGCAACCCCGTGTGTAGTCCACTGCTGCTTGAGGGATAAAAAATGTCCCTCCAATGTCGCCAGCTTTTCACTCTTTTGTTATATCTTGTGAACGCTTTGTGATATTGCTTCCAAACAAATTCCATTGCATTTTTAGACCCTCAAAGAGTCTTCATGCTTATTTTTGTGACTTTTGTCAAGAGGACACTTTTTGCGTAAATAGCGATTGTAAATTTCCCTTTCTGTCGGCGTCTCGGGTGGTAACACTGCTAGTTGTAATGAACTTTAATTTTGGAATTTTGTTAAGACCACATCCTATTTTCATTTCGTGTTCATGTTTCTGATCTAATATTGTGTGTTTAGATCCTATCCATTCCTTCTTTTTCCAACTTTGACCTTTCATATCTCCCGAAGTTGGCATCGATTTTGGTATCATTGGACGTATTTTGCTTCGCAGATTTATTTTCAATTATCAGTTTTCGTAGTGCCATTTGAAAAAATATAAGTTTGTGTTAAGGTGGCAACACTGCTTATGTGACATTGTTGTTGTGTGCTTGATCAGGTGTCCCCATGTCGTAGGTATGAGGTTACCTGCGCAAATTTTTTATTTTCTGCTCCTGTTTCAAGTTATTTTGGGCTGTCACTCGTCAGTGACTCACCCGGTATATATATATATAGAATTTTGTAGTAGTTGCAGGTAATGTTTTGAGATTTATGTAATTTAAAGAAGGGTTTAAATTGATATATTAAGTGTTCAACAGATAGAACCCTTCTACATGAGCGGGGAATACGCTGCGTTTTTACCACTAGCAACCACCTTCATTTCTCTATGTCTACAGGCGGCGGCCGAAACGACTTGGTTAGAACACGAGAAAAAAGATAGCCCTATCTACATGAGCGGTACTGCCTCGTGTAGAATTAGTCCAGTTTCTCCCTCTCACGGTATCAACACCTTCAAACCTCACGATGAAAACGCTCGTATAGACACGAACATTTAAAAGCATGGGTTTTGTTAGAAGGCGCAGTTGCTTGTGGTAAAACCGTCGCGTTTTCCCCGCTCGTGTATAAGGACTCATAGGGACTTTATGCTTAATATCATGCCTATATGCAAAAACATTGGACGCATTTTAGTAACAAGGCAAACTACATTGTCTTCTAAAATCTGAATGTACTGCAACACAGTGGAACATTTCTGTTGTTTCTCTAATTTCATTTGTAGTTAAGGCAAAAAAACAATGTAATTGTGTCAACTTGCTAATTTCTAATAAATAAAATACATATGTTGAGTGAACTTCTCAAAATTAAAACACACACACACACACACACACACACACACACACACACACACATATATATATATATATATATATATATATAAATTAGAGCTTTGTGGGTCATATACCTTCCTTTCTTTTCAGTACAAGTATTAATCTCCCGGCTAATAATATAAATTACTGCCAAGATAACCTATTATAACCTAGGATTTTATTACACTGAGCGGGACTAAGTTTGGCATTTCGTAAACACTGACCTGGAATATAAAACTGCAACAAATGCTTTTTTACATCAAGCAAACTAATAAAGGATGATTGAAATATCTGAGTCAGAATTTTAATCTGTAAAATTTATTTATTATAGAGTGCTGAAGTAACACCTACACGTATAGTCTTTCCATAGTGTATACAAAACATATTGTATGACCAACTTTCGAATTACAAATTATAACATAAAACTTATTTGTATTGCATTCTTATAAAAACAGCTTTAATCCAATATTGTCAATATGCAGATTTTGTAAAATTAAGTCTCAACAAAAATTATCAAAATTTCAGCAATATCTTTTTCCAATTACAACAATAATGCCATCTCTTTAATGAACTTGGTCTTGGTCTTATTACTGCAAGACCAAGATAAATTTTAGTTCCATCTTTATGTCCACAAATATATTCTATCTATATACATTGTTACTTATGATCTCGCCGCCATTTTGAATCCTATGACTATTTATAATATCATGTATTACCTCATGCAATACTCATTACATAAATGCCCCAATTGTAACTAAAAAATGAAATTTGTTTATTTTAAACAAATTATGAATTTCTTCTTTTTTCGTATATTTTAACAACTAAACAAATAAACAATAGATAAATACATCTATTATTAAAGTTCTCAAGCACAGTTCATCCTGTAAATTATTTTTCAACATTCTAATTCATCAGCTCAGTATTTCAAAATTTTGTAGCCATTCTTCAGAATCCTTACATATTCCTCCCATTATCAAAGTTATATCGTCATATTTCATGATTCAATATTCATCACAATATCCTATCAATAAAAACTCCATTACCATTCATTTATGAATATTCTCTATTAATTCTTTGTATCTATGTATAAACAAATAGCTCATATTACCTTTTATCTTCTGTGATAATATCAGTCTGTCTTATTCCTTGATCAAACTTAATCTGACGTTAACGATATCGAATGAGTTTTATAATTGAACTTTAATTCATCAAGCATTTACTAACGACCCCATATTCAAGATGATAAAACATCGTTTTGTTGAAAACTTTCCCACATCGCCAAATGGCTTAAACTTGCATTGACTGTAGTCTCCTTTTGAAACTATGACTTCCATGTAAATTATATTTCTTTATAATTGCCTTTACTATCAAATCCCTAACGAAAAAATTGTGTTTCTTCAATTTTCGTGCGAATTCTCTTCTCCCAAAATTTTAAAGCCTTGTATCTAATCCTTTCTCTCTTTCTTTCTTTCTTTTGTACAATTTCTCTTTCTTCTGTACAATTTCTTATACATTTTACTTATCATCATCTTTTCTTTCTTTCCGTCATCATCGCTGCGATTCTAATCTAAATTGTCCCCTCGTGATAAAGTTATACACTCTCGTCTCTTGTAGGATATAGCCTTCTGATATTGTGCACCTAATCCATTATATAGTATAAATATGCTAGAATAAGACATAGGTATGCCGAAATAACCGCTTCCAGTTCCTCCTTCTTTACCCGTCGACTTCTCTTAGTTTTCTTTTCGTTAAAATCTAAATTCAAGGGATTACTCGAGACTGAGTTGGGTACATCCGTACATCTCTTTCTTCTTCCTACTTTTCCTGTACTATCTAATCTTTGCTCTACTCCCATGACCAACTGCACGAGTTTTATATTTACCTTTCATCTTCTTACCGTCCACATAACTATTACTCACACGATGTTCTCTTTTATCTTCGATTTCACCCTCTTAATAATTTTCATCTTACTTAATTTAACTTCTTCATGTTTCTGTTTGTCTCTGTTCCATTTTTCTTAGTCTTCACTCTACTCCTCTTCTTATTTTTCTTTAACTGCTTATCATCAATTGTTATATACTTGTTATTCTCTAAAAAAAATTGTCTTTCATCATTTCCTGTTTCTTCCATATCTATCTCTTTACTTACATATGATATTGAATCTTCCTCTACTAATTTCATTTCCTCTGATCTCTTCTCTTCAACACTCTTTACCATATCCCTTTTATCACTAGTCTCAAATAACTTCTCGCCAATATTATGTATTATTTGTCCATTTGCAAACGTGTTTCCCTTGATAGCTTGTAATTCTGCTAGAAATTCCTATTATCCTTTAACTATCTCCTCTTCTCTTTTCTTCACCTTCTCTTTCATCTCCCCAATGTACTTTTTTAAACTCAACATCCGTAATCCCTGTTATTCTTCCATCTCTCATTGACAATTCTCGTGGATTCAACTTTATATTTCTCTCATATTGTCTTACTCCCTTCATGTTCATTCTAATGTCATCTTGGGACATTTTCATTTCATCCTTTGTTTGCATCAACGCTTTTCTATCTTTGATTACTTTCACATTTTCATATATATTTTACCTTTTCTTTTTCCGTTCCTTCTACTCTTTCTTTCTTATTATACGACATAACTCTTCGTGTTTCCTTTTCAGTCACATTTGATATTTTGTCTATACGCCATTCATTTCTATTTCTCGACATATCTATACTCAATAGATCACAATCATCTGCACCTGTTTTCAACTTTCTCTTCCTTTCCTCTCCATTTTTGCTTCCTTTATCTCCCATGTCATCCTTGTATTATTTTTCTCTTGTACTATTTTACCTTCTTCTAGATTTTCTTCACCTATAAATTCACTGGTTCGTAACGAATTATAATCATCCTTCTCTAGCTTCCATAGCACCTTGCTTAATGACTTCTATGTCTTGTCTTACTACACCAAACTCTTTCTCTACTTCCTTTTTTTTAAATTGCATTCATTTTACCGTTAGTCCGTTATGTCTTTCACCGTTATTCCGTTGCAGCAAATGTTTTTTTTTATTTACATTAATCAAACCAATAAAAGACGATTGAAATATCTGAGTAAGAATTTTAATCTGAAAAATTCATTTATTATAGACTACCGAAGTAACACCTACACGTATAGTCTTTCCATAGTGTATACAAAACATATTGTATGACCAACTTCCGAAATACAAATTATAACATAAAACTTCTCTGTACTGAATTCTTATAAAATCAGCTTTAATCCAGTAATGTTAATATTCAGATTTTGTAAAATTAAATCTCAACAACAATTATCAAAATTTCAGCAATATTTTTTTTCTTCTAATTACAACAATAATGTAATCTCTTGAGTGATCTCAAATTTTAGTTCCATATTTATGTCCACAAATATATTTTATTAATATACATTGTTACTTATGATCTCGCCGCCATTTTGAATCCTATAACTACTTATAATATAATGTATTAACTCATGTAACACTCATTACAAATTTTCATTCATGTACAGAGTGGTAACATATTGTGCCGGAAAACTACGAGGGATGATAGCAATAAAAAAAGACTTGGTCAGCGGAGTGAAACCTCCGCCAAGTTTTGGAGATACGGGCTACCGAAAGCGTGGGAACATGAAGTTTATAACTTCATATTTCCAATGCTACTAACGGTAAAACTGATGCAACAGGCTACGTTTAGAGACTTTAAACGTGCTCTATCTAAAAATGCATTTTGCAAAATTGTGTTATGGGTGCGCAAGGGATTCGTCCGAGATCACTCCTCAACACAAAGAAATAGGCATAATAGCAAATAGTGACTTTAGAATAGAATAGAAATTTATTTGCCTGTGTAGTATATACAGGTGGTACATATAAGACTCATTACTGAATCTTCCAAATGGTGTGATTAAGAAAAAAATCTCAGGTAGAATGGCCGGCATGAGCTGGGCTCGAACCTAAGTCTCTTCTCAGGGGGTATCTGAAGTCAGTGATTGTAGTCACTAAACCATGCAGGCTGAAATTTCGTCATTTAGAAAACTGAGGTCGTTGTTTGTTTGAATTTCTGTACCTGAGAGCTAGAACAGCGTATCCAATTTTGGCCAAATTCGAAAGGCATCACGTAATGATTGCATGATTCTTGTTTTAGACATGTCAGACAATGTAAAAAAGTACATCTATTATGTAGTTTGTTCATTTAGTTTCTGTGTGAAAAGAAGTAGGATTTTTCTTTCTTCTCGAAAACAAGAATTTGTGACTTACGCAGTTCTGGATCTCAGGTACAGATTTGTTAACGTCCTAAACGAGTTGGTAAGCTTTAAAGGACGGAACCTGTTTTGAGTAAAGTGGGCTCCGAACCACTTCGTTCAATTGACCTTGGTGGGATTTGAGCCCGTGAGTGATCGCCCAGTAAGCAAGCGCGCTAACCCTTCGGCCGGAGTAAAAAATATTGTTTGTTGCAAGTTATTATGTAATATATTTGAAGCTGATTATATGTTTAGAATGAAGAATAAGAGTAGTTGTAGTTTTACTTACAAGGGAAGTGTTTCGGTTTGAACAGGAAATTTTTGATAGGACTTCGTATATACATATTCGTACCCCAATGCTGATAATGCCTGCAAACTAATTCGACTGTGTAACGTCGCGTTTGTACGCTAGAGAGCGTTAAAGATTGAAGCAAGAGGGAGTCGGCCGCTGCAATGGCTCCCGCAGTTTCGGTTTCAACAAGCATTTATTACTCAAAATATCTATATGAACATATTTGACAGTGCTGACAGAGACTGCAAAGCCACTCCAGCGTGTAACAAATAGTGTGGCAGATATAGGCCAGTATTTGTCTTCAAAATATAAGTGAGGGTTTTTCACAAAGTGAGTAAAACAGAAGGGAGGATTACAATAGGGACACAGGACAAAAGACATATCAGGGCAGCCTTCAAAAATACACTCCCAAAATGATACTAATCTCACAGAAAAATCTGAATTTCGGGGGTGGGGTTCGGACCTCCAGGAATCTACCTCTACGTATGTTCCTATCCGTAACTGCCAGCAACGTCAAGAGTGTAAAATAAAGTGACATTTGACACCGTGTCCATGGAATGTGAATTTGAAGATTACTCTGTGTGCCTATTTTGATTCTCCCTTCTGTTTTCCTTACTTTGTAGAAAAGCCTCACTTACTTTTGTGAAGACAAGTACTGGCCTCTATCTGCCAAGATATTTGTTACACGGTATTGTGGCTTTGAGCCTTTCTCAGCACTTTCAGGTATGTCCATGTATATATTTTGAATATTAAATGCCTGTTCGAACCGAAACTGCGGGAGCTGTTGCAACGGCTGCCCGAGCTCTCTTCCACTTGCTCCAAACTTTAACGCCCTCTAGCGGACAAACAAACGCGGCCTTACACGGTCGAATTACTTTGCAGGCATTATCAGCATCGGGGTACGAATACATATACGAAGTCTTATCAAAATTTCCTGTTTGAACCGAAATACTTCCCTTGTTAGTTGTGTTTTTCACCAGTTGTTGAAGATTGGTTTTATGTGTTCATAAAGACAGATTGTTTGATAATAGGCACTTGTATGGAGCCTTAGTAAAACATTACAAGTCTACATATTAAACAGTCGTATTTGTAACATTGTACTGAACATTAGATTTAAGTTATTCGCCTGTTAGTCTAAGTAAGGTTTCAAAAATATGTAAGGTTATGTCAGGACAGTATAAATTCATATTGCGGCTAAAGGGAATATCCCACTATACAGGATACATTAAGATGACCCATGAAATAAAAGCAAGCATGAAACTTACTAGATTAAAATTTCTGTTTGCCCAAGGTTCTGCATCAGCATTAACTAAATTAGATTCAGTGTTCTGCCGGTGATTAGTTAATGTCGCTAAATGCTCCTAAACTTGACACTATGCTTTCACCGTGTGGATGCGTATCTTTCCGCAAGTTTCAATCATCTTTGCTCATCATTATCAACCGATCGAGAACTTCCATGGAATTTTCATACTCCATTTCTCAATTGAAACTTCCTTCTGTATCGCATGTCTATATAAATACTATTATTTCTGGGTATTGTAACAGATCATTTTATCAAGGATCAAAATAAATTCTCGTTTACTAGTAAAGAAAACAGAATTGATTTTGCACCTTGTATTACAAACTTATCAAGTTTATTTATATATATTTTTTTCTTGTTTTTCAGAGATGAAACACCTCCAGCAATGGAAATAAATTGCGTAGAGGCATGGCTTCTCTTCTGCATACTTTTTGTATTTATGGCTTTGCTAGAGTACGCATTAATCTTATATTTACTACGCAAAGCAGCAATAAAAGAGCAAACAAATACTTTCTTCTTCAATGGTCGCTTGTACATTCGATCAGCCGATAACCAGGTATGATTATTGTTTCTTTTAAAAATTGGTTTGCTATGCGTCGTAGGTCGAAAGCATAAACCAAAAGCATCACCCGATAAGTATGAGCCGAACGAGGTGGTCGTGTGTACTAAGGCGTTAGGCTATAGTGACCCCAAGTTTTTGGGCTCGAGTCCAGGATAGAGCAATATCTTTTTGCAACTTAACAGTGCATGGACAGACAGGATGAAGTCATTAGGTACCGTACTAAAAATGAATTCAACTTTCGAAGTTTGTTTTTCGAAAAGTTTTAAGTTTCATACTTCTCGAATGAATTATCTGGATCATAAATATTGCATATTTTGCAGTAATCAGTTTTGTGTCCAACTTCCATTATATAAAGAAACTTGCCAACAGATTTTGTGCTTTCCTCCTTCTGTTAGCGTTGACTTTTCTTTGGTTATCCTACCAAACAGATTGCACTTGTCTTTATCCTGTCCGTCTATACCTTCCAATAATACCACCTCTGATATCCTTTCGTATACAATATATGTGTATACTGTCTTAACATGATTCGCGTGCCTTTCTTTGTCTCCTGCATTGTTCATCACTCGTCGACTCTCTTCATCACTTCAGTACTACGTTTCTTCTGTGCCTATATACCATTTTTCTCCAACTTTATATTTTAACGGCTTCAACTTTTTGTTCACCACTCTTTCCTAGAGCCCAAGGCTTCACTTGATATGATACTATACCTCATGCAAAACATATATTTTCCCCTCAACTCTTAACTCATCCGTCAACAGAAAATATTTTTCTTCTCACTGAATAACATATCACTATTATCATTCTTGTCCGTATCATATACACATATATCATATTCTCACTGGCACTTTCCAGGTATTCTAGCTAGATACCTTTCTTCACCAGGGACATATAAGATTGCGTTTCTGACATATTTGCTCATTGTTGTTGCTCCTTGTTTTTCCACCGGGAGAGCATGAATTGACAATATATATTCTTTTACAAAACTGTAAATATAATTGTAATATACTTTACTACGACTACTACTGCTGTACTACAATTATCACCACCAATGTGAATGGTAATTGTTATTTATTTTGAGTACTAAGAACAGCATTGTACAAAAAAATAATTTAAAAAAGGATTTTAAAAACACGCTTTTTAAGCAAAGAAAAATGGACTAAAAAGTAAAAATAATAAATTTATGAATCGGAAAATAAAAGCGTGGGTGCTCTTGCTTACCTTATCATAAAATCATAATAGCTAAGAGCACCCACGCTTTTATTTTCCGATTCATAAATTTGTTATTTTTTTACTTTTTAGTCCATTTTTCTTTGCTTAAAAAAGCCTGTTTTTTTTTAAAAAAAATCCTTTTTTAATTATACTTTTTAAAAATCCTTTTTAAATTCATTTTATTTATTATTCTTTTCGGGTTATTTCGGTGTTCATACTTTTTTTCCAGCTAATATTTTGTGCCCAAATCCTAAAGTGTTCTGCAATCAGCCAGAGCCAGCCGCGGTGCAAGCTAGTATTTATTTTAGGATAAAAAAGTCTGTAATAACAAAATATTAAAATATGTTTTTAAAATACATACATATATAGAAATATGTGAAAGTAACAATGGAATATTGTATGTCACCCGATTTACGTGGCTGTGCAAAATTTCATCGGGAAATGAGTTAAATTAACGTTGCAAGATTTGTACCTGAGATGAAACACGATTACAGAGTAAGTTATTAAAAAGCGTGTAAAAATATACAGCTTAATATCACTGTGTCAATGTATCTAAAACAAGTATATAGTATAACAACCTTAAAATTTAACATAACAGTATGATAAAATGTTATCTAAGTTCTTATGATTACACAAATATTAAAGTTAATAGGCACACAAAACATTCTTTGTCTTACATTTGATATTCTTAATAAATTAGATTGATACTCTATTTCGAGTTCCTACAAGCGTCCGATTTCACTTCATTTTAAGAAGTACACTTTAACACTTGGAATTTAACTTAACTGGAATGACCATTTAAAATTGATCCATTAGTTTTTTTTTTCAACTTCTGATTATTCGTTTTAGGAA
>JAGDQP010052034.1:2336-13877 GCA_022664845.1 Lepisma saccharinum | reverse complement strand
CTGATAATACTTTTTTTCTTCTAAAGAAATCTTCAATTACATCTTTGGTCAAAGCACGAAAATGGGATCTAGGCCAGCAAACAGCATTAAGAAAATAATATAGCTTTATCGATGATATAGCGATAATATTATACAATTTATCAGCATTTTAATGTCGAACGTATGTGTGATAAATCCACAAGTGAGAAGAAATATCAGTGTGCACTGACACACTTTAATGGTAACCCAAATCAGTTAATTTTCTTTAAGGTGCGCCCAACTACGCCATGAGGAAAAACAAGAACGTTTATGCGTTGTGGTGAGGTTTCAGAAAAGCAATGATGACAAACATTATTGTGCGTAGACATGTTGTGACTCTGTTTATCCACTTGTTGACTAACAAGTTGGCAAATATTAAACACAAGTTTACAAAAGGGGTATTATAATAATTCACAGCCATATTCAATCCACTACTGGATGAGGCCTCTCCTGAAGGGAGGAGTTGGTCTGCTGCTCCCTCGCTGACCATACGTGTTGTCTTTTATTCACAGCAGCTCCCCAATTGCATCAAAATGCTGGGTTAGCACCGTTCCAGACCTCGCTTTGGAAAATAATCCCGTGGAAGAGCCGGGAATCGAACACAGGACCCCCAAGATCAGCAGTCAGCGACAGGTAACCACTAGATCAGCGCGTGCATATAAATTATTTTCTCGGTTCGATCCCAGCTCATGCCATGTGGACTTTGTGATGAACGAACACCATTTGCGTGGGGATGCTCAGGGTTCTCCCGTTTCCTCTACTTTCTTCATTCCACCAATTCTCGCATCCTCATCCATTCGACCTGAGCCAAACTAGCCTAAAGGCCTTAAATAAAATGCAAATAGTTTATTTTGCGAACACTTTGAATCAATAGCCTACTACAATCACAAATACAAGGGAGCTAGAGAGAATACACGTTTGAACGCTGAATTAATTTAGATATTTATATACTGGGCAGACCTAATAGTTTGGCGCCAGATATGAGACAAGTAGATTATTTAATTTAGAATGCATAAAATGAAATGTTTTATTTTAATTAAGACTTGATTGGCTTCTTGAACATTCTTAGCTAATTTTCTTCATCAAGTAACCTTGGCGTATTTTCTGACAGCTGATTTGTATCGAGCATTGCATTAATTCTACAGGACAGAGCTGTGCGTCTAGAAATGTCATTGAAACAACGTTGAGGTAGGCATGCATGTAATCTCAACGTGAAATAGGAAATTAGACAAACATTTAGTTGCCACATTGTTAATTTTTTACTTCGCTGTTATAGTTCATAGTACCTGTGCAGCTTATTAATGCTATGAAAGTATTTATAAAGTTCTTTTATGGTAAATTATTTTCTTCACAAGAATATTCCATTGTTTTTATAAATTATTTACTTTTCTGTCTTTCATTTCTTCAATATTCTTTTCTCTTTAAAAAAGAATGCGGTCTATGAGCCTCTCTGACATATTCTTCCTTAGTTTTATATAATTACACTAATGACAGCAGAAAATTGCAATTCACGTATTACATGTACTGCAGTTCTTAAAGTGACATGTAAGTTACTAGCTTGTCCTGAGATAAATTGATGTGACTATAGATTCTTTTTTTTTTCGGTATGTTAGTCTCAAATTATGAAATAAATCTTCAACGCGCGTTTTCATATATTATTGTAATGAATGTGGCCATATGGACCAACGTCCACGGTATACCCTAGCTCCCCCTCCCCACTAGGGAATATTGTGCACATATATATTATTAAAGTGCAGGTCCAAACTCCAAAGAACTATTTTCTCAGTTGTTTGGAAAAAAAATTAACTTCATGGTTAGCTCATGGTGACGTCATCAATATGGTGCCGTGAGAAAACGCCGATTTATATTCAAACGATAATACCCTTCTCTTCGCTTCTTTATATGATGTGGAAAGACTTTATGCAAAACTTCACAGTTCTATCCATATTAGTTACTGAGTTTCGTTTATTATTCGGTAAGTTTGTGATTTTCAATTATCATTTTTTTATATATACAATAGATTTGAAGTCATGCAAATATATACGTGCTAAAGGAGCCTATTATATTCAATGCATTGTGTAAACATATACATAATTTGCGCGTTAAATAATGACGTGTATGTATTTTATTTGTCTTGCTTCAATTTGCACTTACAAATAAAATATTGTACATGTTTAACTATAATACTTAATATGTTCAGCAACATGTTGGAATATTCTTGTAGACTTTACTTATGTTTAGATATAAAAAAAATGCACTTTTGCCTGCCACCTGAATCGACTATCTGCAACTTACGTAGTATGAATTTCGGAAATTCTATCGTATTCTTTCGGAAATCATCAAAGTTTGGCTCACATACCAGTATTCTCATAATCATCATCATCATCGTCAGTTTCGCACCAATAGTCATAGATTCTTTATAGAAACTTTATCCTACTGATTTTTGTGTTAAATGTTCTTTCAATGTCTGTGAGAAAGATTATATCATCTGCAAAGCTAATGTTTTATTTTTTTCGATTACCTAGAACTGTTCGTTTGATATTAAATCATCATACAAATTCTTCTAGATAAATATTAAGTCAAGTGAT
Organism: Lepisma saccharinum; assembly: GCA_022664845.1. Classification (NCBI taxonomy): domain Eukaryota; kingdom Metazoa; phylum Arthropoda; class Insecta; order Zygentoma; family Lepismatidae; genus Lepisma; species Lepisma saccharinum. The sequence continues at coordinate 11,271 of JAGDQP010052034.1, read as the reverse complement.
TGAGAGAAACTATCTGTGTATATCTCATATGTCAGTCATATATCGATGGTTTTTTGCAGCTACCTCATATTTCGTATGTAAAGTATATTAGAGATACGAGCTAGTTAGTTCTGTGTCGCTTAAATATGATTTTTACTTATTTTAATTTAAGTCTTTCGTTATGTCTTCGATCCTTGTACCCCACAGCTTTTGCTTCAACTTCCTCACTAGAACTAAAGTTGGTAGTCATTCGTTCAATTTTGCTCAAAGGGTTTCGAGAGAACTCGACTAAAATGTAGTCACTTCTTCCGTTAGATACTCCTTGTTTGTTCACCAAATTTTGTCAAAATCTGATCAGCGATTCAGGTTTATACTTGTAGACTGAAAAACAGACACGCACCAACAAATAATATCAATCAGACAATTGCAAAGTACCATGGTGATACATATGTGATATTGTTTCCTGGCAATACATACGTAGAATTGAATCTTAAAACAGAAAATGGTGTACTTAGAGATTAATGATTGTCCTATTGAAAATATATCTGAGATATTCTCTTTGTCTTAACCTATGCCGTATTCAAAAATCACATTCCTCCATATTTGAAGTTCTAACATGAATAAAATGTATCCGAATATCTAGCTCCGTGATCGACAGAGATTTATTACTCTTTGATGCGGACAATCTTCAATTCCAATAGCAGTAATACTCTTCTTTCATTACTTAAATAATCTTACTAATTGCTTCCCCTAATATAAAGCATTATATTATTTTTATATATCAGTAGAATCTCAATTTGTTAGATCTGTGAATTTACTAATTGAGTGACATGGACTTCCTGTTGATAAGCATCATGTCTATGAAATCAAGAACATATTTTGCACGTCAATATTTAAAACATTTTGCTAAAAGTATTTGAAAGAACAATGAATTCGTTAGAAGTTATTGTTTACTAATATTGACATTACGTTATTTATATTATTGGGAGATTCTGTAGTAAACCCTAAATCCGAACAATATCTTCGTATGGCAAATTATGTTCTTACTTGTGTTGAGAATGATGAACACTCTTGTTTATTACTGCTTTAAATACAAACACAATAAGCATTAAGGTGAAGATAAATAGTTCGTTAGTACTGCAATCCCAACAGAATATACTTCATGTAACAACATCTTACGTTGTACACTAACACAGTTTATACTCTTGATAAATATTCTATATAATGTTTTATCCTGAACGACATGCTTTGAAAGGTCCCATTTTATTACATCCTTAAAATCAAAAGAGCTTTTAATAAACTGAACTACTTTGATTCATACATACTGATCTTACTTTGCGGCACTACAGAAAATAAAATATAGACGGGAAAAATAGCAACCATAAAAAAGTGAAAAATTTCCTTTTTTACAAACTTTTTCTTTAATTTACAATAGTTCATCGATTCCTCGAGTCTTTCAACGTTAATTTAACTCATTTCCTGACGTCATACAATGATGAAATGTTGCACAGCGACGTAAGTCGGCTGACAATAAAATATCCCATTGTTACTTTAATATATTTCTATATATTAACATATTTTCAAAGCATCTTTTAATATATATATATTTAATATGGAATTCTTTATCCTAAAATAAATACTACCCGCAATGATGTTTCGCTTGACTGGTTGCAGAACACTTTACAAACAAATCATCAGCTTGAGAAAAAGTATCCGAACACCGAAATAACTCGAAAAAATAATAAAAATATTTTAAAAAAACAACATACTTTTCACAAACAATTCGTACGAAAAAGTAAAAAAAAATAATTTTGTTTATGCATGACTAAAAAGAAAAGCATGGGGTACGCCAATCAAAGAAATTAGAAATTGATTGTATATGAGAGCGTGTCTCATGCTATTCATTTTAGTCATGCATAAATAAAATTATTTTTCACTCTTTCGTACGAATTATTTATGAAAAGTATGTATTTAAAAAGTTATTATTATTATTATTATTTCTTCGTTTGCGGGGTTACATCGATTTGTGTAGCTTCTTGCAACACGCGTATTCTGTATTCTAGTTCCTCGTTTTGAATGCAATAAAGTGATTGATTTTGTTTTCTTTTACAGGTGAAAACGTGACTGTATTGATATCACTGTTTATAAACCGAGTATCGGGCGTCGACGAAAGTAAAGGGGTAAGTAAGAACCCATTCAATTTGCACATATAATTTAACTCAATTCACAAACATATTCATATGTGAGATAATCACTTGAATTCAGTATCAGTCATAAATAGTGAAACACCTACAATTACACAGTTATTTGGGGACTGGTCCTTAGGGGATGCCAACATGATTTTTTTTTTAAATATTAAAAAGGACATTTAAATTTATTTCAGTTTGGAAACCGTACATTTAACACATAATAATTTAGTGCACTCATTTCAACACTATTATATTAAACATAACTTCAGTTAAAGTATCATGCGAAATTCATCAATGGGCATGGTGTTTGTTATAGAGTCTAATCAAGGGTGCACGGAAAGAATGATCAAAATCTATTTTTCAAAATCGTGAGAAACCACGCATTTTAAAGTGCATTGTTTAAGTTTGTTTTCTGTCTAAAGGCCAAAAGTAAATTCAAATTCAAGTAGAGAAGACTGGGGCTAGTTGCAACAGCGGGTTAGTTGCAACACTGCTAGTTCTCTGGCGTGCGCGCAAAGTGAGAGCGTGCGCATTATGGTTCTGAGGCGCCATTGTGTAGTGAGTTGTTACATGTTGTTTGAAGACAATCGCTTTGGTTTCAGAATTTTCAGAAGAAAAAATAAGGCATTATTCAACTATAATATGCAGATGTTTTTGTTCCTACAGAGCTGTTTAAATGGCGACCGTGTAGAAAAGCATAATAACATATGCTACTGGGGCAAGTTGCAACAGTAAGGTACGGGGCAAGTTGCTACACCCTCGCCAAAAGAATTTCTTAAACGTTGTATTTTCACTACTTAAACTTGTAATTAAAACACTCAAAATTACATGAAAGTAAGTTGTTGATGAAATAAGAGCTATTGCTGAAGTTTAATAGTTCAACACAGCATCAATCCATTTGAGAAGGTGTGCTGCAGATAATGTGTTTTAAGGTCACGTTTGAGTTTATACACCTCTCGCTCATGTTTATATTTGGAGCACGCGTTTTCAATTGTCAATTCTCCGTCAGCATGTGATCACGGGGCATGGTGGTTGGTGTGGCCTGTTAGGTATTCACACTTTTCTCTGTACTTTATGGTTGCTTTCAATACAGTACAGTGTGTATCGCCTTTCACGCGACAACATTGTACGAAAGCGTTAGTACTTGAATTTGAATTTAATTATGGCCTTTAGGCATCTAAGGCTCAGACATAGGGGAGAGGAAAGGATGTGGGAAGGAGTTGGTCAGAGCCTAAGTTGAAGGTACAATCTCGTCATTTGAGGAAAAACGACTGGTACGCATTACTGTCAAATGTAAAATTTTGGATGTTTAGGTTTAGCTTTTTGAGTTAGTATAAGTAGTCAGTTAGTGAGCATATGGCAGTTTTGTATCCTTTCATTTCAATTTGTTTAGTTTCTTGGGTAAGCAGTCTATGAGTAGTCAGTAAAATAGTTTTCTTATATATGTAAAACGTAATATACGATAAATACAATTGTTTGAATAGAACTTTACATTTCAATATTTGTTAATGTTGCAACTTGCCACGTATATGGTATGGAGCAAGTTGTAACATGTGACCTTTCCTGTTTCCTTTTAGTGTCAGTCAGTCCCCTAGGAAGTTAAGGCATCCAACATTAGATATGATATATGCTAAAGGAAGAACAATACAATAGAAATTTTGAGTTTCTAGGAGCCGATATTTTGAACTTATTCGCAAAAAGTGTGAAAAGCTTTGCAACTAGCCCCAGTCTCTGCTATTTACACTTTAAAATGCTTTATTTCTTTTCTTACAACTTTCAAAACTGGAACTTTGATCGTTTTTCTAGTCTAAAAGACTTACGAAAAGTCATCCAGTAAAGGAGGGCCTGTAAAGGTAAAGACGACTCATGAAAAGTTCAGGGCCCAGCTTCGAGTTCATAAAAAAGTAAAAAAAAAAATGATATTGCTTTAGTATCAATTAAATGACAATCATTGAACTAAAACATAAAATGATTTGACAACAAATTGAAGCGAAATCGAAAGTCATATTTCAGCTATAAAGGTGTAAAACCATTATTTTAGGATCGCTGTTTAAAATATTCGCATCCACTTTCGAAAAAAAACAACAAAAAAACAGGCAGTTTAGCTGCATAGAAATTTCCAGTAATTTGACTGATAAAAAAACAGACCATTCAATTTTCAGGGATACCGAGAATAAAAGAAACAAAAAACTGTCTCAATTCGAAGACTCGTCGTTTAGTTAAAAGTCCTGCGTCTTACTGACTGCACCAAACTGCCAGTCGAAAAAATCACCACAACAAAAGAGTAGATACAATATATCTTTCCACATACAAAGATAAGTACGGTATTCAAATTCCGAAGAGTTAAACTAAGTTACTGCCACTTTTGGCTCAAAAACATTAGATAACAATTCTCCTTCTTGGACAAAATGACATTTGTCTATCTACATCGGTAACTGGTATATAGCATAAGTCATTGATGGATTGTGTATATAGCTTCTAAGTAAGACATCACTTCTTTTCTTCCTCCTGTAAAATTATAGATTTTTGAGTTGTAACACTTTTCTTGCGAACATGCGATTTATTAGCTATATTTCCCATTTCTGCGAAAATAAGAACAACATGGCGACAAATGGTAAACTAAACGTAACGAATATTAATTATAAAATTGTATACGAGGTACCCGTGTACCTAAACATCTGAACATAGAAACATGTTCCAATATTATTTATAAAACTGTAAATGTAAACATGTGGCATATGATGCCGACCTGGTAGTCCTGTGGGTTTAGCCCTGAAGTCAGCGACTCGAAGGTCCCGAGTTTGAATTCCGACTCGGGCATGGATATGTTTGTGGATTTTAGAGACTTTAACAGCTAATGGACACGAGACGGGCAGAAGTCATTAGTTACGAAAATGGCCCAAAAATATAAAATTTATCAAATTTTATGTGACATATAAACTTAAGTGACATTTAATTTAACAAGATTCCTTGAACTTCACGTTCAAACTTACTTATTAATATTTAACTGTAGCAGAATTACTTTGAATTGTTTTTATACTAATGCTTATTTATATGTAAAATATGGTTTTTATATTTTTACATATTTCTTCCGGATTTAAAGGTCACACGACTGAATGAAAGCATGTTTTTAGAATGTAGATGTAGCAGTTTTCTAGGTTTAAGCGTGATACCTTATATTTTGCGTCATTTATATAGGTTATGTGTCTCTTTTTATAAAAAAAAATGTGATATACAGAATAGGATGGAGCGAGAAAGAGTTAAATTTTCAACAGTTGTTCAATGAAATTGCATTAGGTGTCAAAAGTTATATATTGACTAGTACAATACCGGTATTTATCATTACACTTCCTCTTCATTCCCGGCAATAACTTACAAATTGTATATCTTTTGGTAAAACTTAAAAATTGCTTTAAGTGACGAAGAGTATTTTTTTTACAAGTTGTCCAATGCAATTACGCTAGATGTCAAAACTTTTTTATTGACTACTAGAACACTAATATATTCAAAATATACTTTTCGTACGTCATCATAATTTGCCGACTTTCAATTTCAAAACTGAATTTTCTTCGAGGAAAATTAGAAAATTTCAATAACCCATACTTGGAAACGTAGTTTTCTAAAGTAATAATTCTTATAATTCACAAAATTATATTAAAAATGCTGTTCTTCGCTGGTTTTGAGAACCACCCAGAACTCAGCACGAGAACATGGCTGCATATTGAGCTCATCTTGTGATCAACCCAACCGCTCTAGTTTTCGGCACTATGTTCTTAAACCATTAGTTTCCAAAGTGGTCATAATTGACCTACCCAACGCTCTTATTCTGATGAAGCGCCACACGCTTCCGGAAAAGCCTCAGTAACGGCTTTAACACACCTCCACACTAGCTGGATGTGACAGAATTGGAAACTAGTAGATCAAAACTCGAACTCTCACTTATACATTTCCGTAAATCTTCCTCCTATAGATAAAATGTTAGGAGTGCTCTGTCAACTTCGCTTTCCTGTCAATTGATCAGGTCAATATATAATCCTAAGTTCTGAAAATATTACTGGAATATTGAACTTGCGTAGAAGCGATGATTTTTACCTTATTGATCGCATAGAAAGGTTTCTTAGCATAGGATATCGAATGAGTTTTCAGTTTTCGGCGAGCATATAAATTCTCCGAATGCGTGCAGAAATGATTGCGCTGAATCGGTGTATCGACAATGTGCTTTAATTCGTCATTTAGGTATCTTGAGAACGATATATGACGACATAAGTTCATGGCAGCATCCTTGATCATTGGATTGAGTTTGATATAAAACCACATCGGAGCATACACTTTTATTATGAAAGTATTCACTTTAAATTAACGCAGGAGTTGCGAGTACTGATGTAAAGCCTCAGCACACGGTTCACGGTATTCAGCCATCTTGGTATGAGATAATTATTAAGGACTTCGTGCTTCCAGATTCCGTAAACTTACTCTCGGTCAAAGTACTTTCAATTTGTCCTAAGATGTTCGACGTCATTTTTATAGATGGCAGGGTTATCTTTAATTCAGTGACAATCAACGATTGACACACTCTCACAATTTGTCAAACTTTTGCTTATAGGTAAAAACCAAAAATCCCTTTGGTCCCGTTGTTGCTCCATCGAGATAATTTAGCAGATATTGTAGTAGTAGTAAGATAGAATTGAGTTAATATGTGAACCATTGGAGAGAGCTTCCAAACTCTTTCTCCCCTCCGACATTTCTCATACTAACACCTGAACGTGTCAATGCTTTTATTGTTTAGGAAATAAAATACAGCTCTCTATATCCCTCAGTGTTATACTAGATGGTGGTGCAACATACCGAAGGTACACATTACAGGTTTCAAACAGCGAAATGTATTCTTCTATTACACACGGGCGATGGAAGTAGCCATCTTCCGTCTTTTCCATGACCAAAGTTCTTCGCCCATCAAAGTAAAGTCCTTGAAGTGTAATTTTTTGTTTTCGGTTTTAAAGATTTCGTCGTGTTTTGATTTCCTCCCTCTTCATTTACAGGAACGTTCTGTGATTTCTCACTACGAGAAAATTCAAAGTTTTTGAATTTGCACGCTGCAATGTCAAAGAGCGTCTTCTCTTCTTCTTTGAAACATGAATTTCATTTCTAAAGCTGGCAATATTCTTACATGTGTTGTAAGACTTCAAAAGATTCAGGAGTATCTCGTGTCGAGAATCCATTCCAAATTTCTTCGAGCTTGAGCAAATCCCTTTATGAATTGCACTCGCTTTAGGATTATATTATCCTTCATTTCCTTTCTGTAGCAGAATCTAATTGTAATGTCGTCATGCGTCTTCTCGACTGGACAGAACGCCGCTACTGAGCTCCTACAGTTTACCAACAGCGCAACAAGTAACCTTTACTTCTCGTTAGAGTAATTCTAATTGGCATACAAAAGCAACAATACACACACACACAGTACACAACACACTCGAAATAAGACGAATAAATGAATGGCTGGCTGTTTACAGACGTTAACTCATTGCACAAATCATGATTTATCTCATCTTGCCCACACGTACACCAACATTATTCTTGACTTATGAAGCATTTCGTTGTGCTGTCATCTTTCGACATTTCCTTCAAATAAAAATCACCCAGCCCTAACAGTTGTTACAATAAATTTAACATCATAACGATTAAAAAATAAAATGCGATTATAACGTTTACGATGTAATTTTCTAACAAAAAAAAAAAATATATGAAATTTTGAAAGCTCTTGCGGGGAATGAACATGAAGCTCGAAAATTAAAAAAAAAAAAGTCGGTGTTTAGTAGTTAGAAATACCTACCTAACGAAGTATTCTGTTGCAGAAAGATTACATCACAGCATTTAGAAATAAGTAAATATCTAGATATAATATTATTCAAAACAAACAACAATGATTTCACCAGACCCAAAATAAACTACAATTTGTGCTTTGGGTCTACTAACTTTAAAATTGTGTCTTCACTCACAAATTAAAACTTTATATTTTGAAACATCTCTCAAAAACGGGCATTAGGCATCCGGGTGGACTTGTAACTGAATACCGTACAATTCCTCTAAAGACCGGACTTTACGGTTCAAAACCCTACGGTTTGCAACCCTTGTTCTGCATCATTCTCAGCTCTAAATGTGCATTCACAAACAGAAATAAGAAACGAGAGTGTATGGGCGCGTGTTGCAGAAAAATCGACCACCTAGGCAATTACTGAACACGAACCTTCAAAACAAAATAAAATGAGATATAAAATAAAATAATTATACAGAATTGAATGATGTCATTTTAGTAATCATCAGCGTTCAGAAAATACCTGTCCTGGAGATGAAGTTGACAATGCTAAATATAATGGTTTCTCTCAGGGTATCTTTACTCTAGCTTTGTTCTTGGAAGAAAGAAAAGGAAGATGCGGTAAAGACCCTCTCTGATTCAGTGTGCTACAGATTGACAATTAAAAAAATCCGGCAATCAATAATTTGGTTCCTTCAGTATGAATGTCGGAGCACATTTATTAAGTTAACGCGTTGGCGGGCCATTGTTTTCTGGGGGCACCGTTTATGTTTTGACGGCGCTGCGCTCCAGAATCAGAAGTTTGGTCATATATCATCTGTGCACAGTAGGGTTTACCTGGTATGTATGTTCGTTTTTTCACCGCTGGGTGGCAATATATTAGTTGAATTTTTAACATTTTCTTCTGGTTTTTTTTTTTTTGCTAACTGGGACTAAAAATCTTTTAAAATGGATG
>JAGDQP010052032.1:0-13879 GCA_022664845.1 Lepisma saccharinum | reverse complement strand
TGACTTTGACAAACTACGCTCACATTATCTCAATCTTTTCACAGCTATATCCCGGGAATGTCCTAGAGAACTTGTATTGTCTTTGATTGGTAATCTTACTACATACCTCCCGTCTTCGTCACGCTGGTGAGTTATAGCAAAATGTTGTTCACAAAGCCTTTCTTCTGTTGTGCGGAATGTTTGGGACGGTAGTTCTTCTAATTCCCAGAATTTACGTATACTTGCATCCAGATCACATGACACATGAAAAGATACCACTGTTGTATTGTGGCTGGATAAGCCTACACAACCTGATAGAACCCATCCAAGGTTGGTCTCCAGGGCAACTGGTGTACCCGGACGTCCTTCACGTTTACCACCGCACGGTAATGATGGGAACACGTCAGCGCCAAGCAAAATGTTTATAGGACATACTACATTAAACGATGGATCAGCTAATTTAAGACCAATTATATGAGACCATTGTGTTGTATTCGCTATGGGTTGTTTGGGGAGATCATTTGTTACTCGTGGCACCACAACCGCTCTGGTATTGAATGTTTCACTGTGGTCACCAACCGGTTGAAACTTCAGGTTCACCACTGCTTGCGAAGCACTGACTCCAACACCTGTTATGCCTGATATCACTACGCTTGATTTGCACTTCTTTAGGCCTAGTTTCTGCACACAGCTCTCCAAAATGAAGCTGGATTCGCTCACACAATCTAGTAATGCTCTACAAGGATGCCACACATTAAGACTGTCCTGTACCTTAATTACTGCCGTACACAATAGTACCTGAGGTACTGCCACATTGGAAACAAAATATGAATCGCGTTGTTCCTGGTTTGAATTCGGACAAGATGAAGGTCCACCTTGTTGAATGTGCAATAATGTGTGATGTCGTTTGTTGCACGTATGACACTTTCCCGAAGTACACTGTGAACTCACGTGGGATTTTCGAAGACAGTTGAAACAGAGATGTTTATCTTTTACTAAGGAGATACGCTCTGCCACCGAGCATTTGAGAAATTCGGGACATTTATGAAGAAGGTGGGTTGCATTACACAGGTCACATGCCTCTTCAAAATGATGCGTTGCTGTATGATGAGAAGATGTATGTTTCTTGTCACGTTGTTTCATTTGTTCACCGATTGGGCCCTTTCCCCTGTTCGTACTTGAGACCGCGCGCGCGGTGGTCGAGAAAATCAAACAGCTGTTTAAATGTCGGTTGTTCACTAGATTCGAGAGAAAGTTCCCATTGTCTTCTTGACTCACTGTCCAACTTTTCGGTCGTGTGGTACACTAACAGCGCGTCCCACTGATCAACAGGCTGCTCCAAAACTGTGAGAGATCTTGTACACTCCACTGTTGTATCAATCAATTTTCGTAAGGATGATGCCGATTCTTGATGAATGACCGGTTGAGTAATTTACCGTTTTAATGTAGCGTTTACAATCTCACGTTTGTTTTGGTACCGCGCGATTAAAATTTCCCATGTCTTCTGATAGTTACTGTCAGTAATTTGCATAGCCTGAAGCAACTGAGCAGGCTCACCTTTTAAACTGTTTTTTAAGTACTGGAGCTTCTGTGCACCTGTAAGTTTTTCGTTCGAATGCACAGACGCTACGAATAAATCATGGAACGATAACCACTCGGACAACTGTCCCGTAAATGTTGGCAACTGTAACTTCGGTAACTTGACTTCACTTCCACCTTGCACTTGTGGGGAGGAGTAGTACTCAGCATGTGACGCTTGTTGCAGATTCAAAATTTGTATACTAAGGTTCACCAGTCGTTGGTCCAAATCTGCGAAGTCTTCTTCCTTGGCAAACTGCTCGTCTGTTGCAATTCCTCCAATGTCCTGCAGTAACTGAGAGTACTCCTGAGTAAGTTCGTTTACTCTTGTGTGATGCACAATAATCGCGCTGTTGTCTTTGTCCGTTAATGCCGTAACGGCTTTTTCGGCCCGCGTTACTTTTGCTTTCAAAGTCCGTTTCCTCGCGAGGAAGCTCTCCATGGTTCACAGTTTAGTATAATACAGAGTACATACACAGCTCCCAAAAAAGACACATAAATAGACACAACACATGAAAGTACGCTACGCACAATTAGCGCATGAAGATTCCCAGCATTTGAATCACAACAGTCACAAATCCACGCCACGGAGGACCATAATGTTCACAACTATCTCGAGGATGCACCTACGAGTATGTATTTGTAATAAGAAAACTTAATTTCCTGGTAGCACAATCTTAATTGATTTATGAAATAATCGACTGTTCAAAGAGAGCTTCCTAATTAACACGAAAACGACTGATTTTAGACAATATGCCTTTTCGCCACTCACACACACATACTCATACTGAAAACTGCTATTTTTCACCCATGCGCGCTGGACGCTGCAGGACAGGAGAATACTGTACGTTGATATTTTAAACACCAGGCTTCCCCTAAACGAGAGGGTTTCTAACTCATTAAGGGGTTGGTGACATCTGACGGTTCTTAAAGACATGAGCAGACCAAGAGAAGGAAAAAAAAAATCGGAAATAAATACATTTAAGCTTGGACAGTCTTGAGAAAGACCAGTTCCTTTCCTTTTGGAAACGTTCTGGTAGTCTTGACAAAGACCGGTTCTTTTCTTTTGGAAACGTTCTGGTAGTCTTGTCAAAGTCCGGTTCCTTTCCTTTCGGAAAGGTTTCGAGGTCATTGAAAAAGTTATAAAAGAGTTCAGGTGGCTCAGAATAGAGTCAGTTTGTTTCCTTACGGGAAAAGGATTTATTGGTTCTCAAAAGAAGCAATTTATTCAACTCTGGAAGAATCGAATGGAAAGAACCCATGCAGTCGCTAAACCCCTATGAACATTCCCACCATCTACCAGTAGTTCCATTAGAGGACCTGGTGAGCAGGAAATGGATGTAAGGAATGAGATTGCTGCTATGAAAAGACAGATCCCTTTTTACGAAATTTGCATTAGTGAATTTAAAGAAGCCATTGTTGAAGAAAAGGTAAAACTTGAGACAATCCAATTCAGAAAAGGGTTTTTAAGCAACTACCAGTTAAATTAACTGATCCTAAAGGTTTTAAAGGAAAAAGGGAGATGGAATTATTTAGACAATGGCATCCATTTAGATGAAAGAGCAAACGTGGCGGAAGAAATCGTTTAATGCTATCAAAGAAAAACATACGCATGAGGAGTACCTTCATTTGCACGGGTTTTCGGGGAACTTATCTCACGCCAGGTACCCTCTCACATTCGCTCGGGTGTACGTAGAAGTTATCTCGCGCCACGGGCCCTCATACACACAAATACTCCTCATATTTCTGTCATTTTGATAGCCTCAATCAACTTCATTGCTGTTACCGCCCATACACTTCATTTTATCTTATATTATCAATCAACTTCATCGTTCTTGTTGCTGTAACGTCCATCTAAAGTCGTGAACAAAACAAAACTTCGATGAGTTGTTTGTGTCGCCTTTTTAGTTGGTCCAGTTTTTCTTCCATTTTCCTTTTGACCTCTAGCGTCCCTCTTGCACTTTCAGGAAGAGCAGTAAAGCTAACCGGTAGATCATTAATACTTCTTCTTGTCAACACAGTAATCTGAAGTTCGACCTCCTCTACTAAAATGGCCATCTCCAATTCTTCAATGCAAGCCTCTTTATAAGTGATAAGTCGTCGTGCTAGTCTGGAGTTCTGTAATTACTAGTGTATAATAGTGGAAGCTCGTTAGGGTTAGGGACTAGCGAGTTTGTGTTCTCTCTCACAATCTTCTGCCAGTTGGATGTTGAACCGATTGGGCCTGCTAAAAAATTGTGAGTGATGTCGCGACGCGCCCAGGTTCGTTACGATTATTAGCCATCTTTTTATCTGAGAATTAGTGTAAATAAGAATTCAACACTGATGGGAAATACATAAATAATTTCCGTGGAAACTAAATTATTTGCATGGTAATGTGTTGCATTGTTGACAAAGATCCTCTATTAAACTTTGAAGTAAATCATTGTTATATATTTTTTTAAATTTAAATTTTTGTCTTTTAGGCATCTAAGGCTCAGGCCGGGATAGGAGAGAAGAAAGGGTTCGGGAAGGTGTCGGCCAGGGCTTATGTTGAAGGTGCCATCATAAAATTATTGTTACCAATAATGGTTATATCCAAGTTGTCCCTTTTTTTGCGTGCTAGTTTGTTTTACGAATATGAAACCTGATTTGATTTTACGATTATTTCTTAGTTTCATTCCGAATGAATTATTCAGTCTCATAGACTGAATTAATGTGGATATTTTATGAAGAAATTCCAGGAACTGGATGTGAAAACACACGTGTTCGATTTGTTAACAAATTACGAAATGTGGAGGATCCTAAAACAGTGGTAGCTGGTAAGTGTTCAACGTATTTGACTAGAAATACAAAGATTTTTATCCCTGGTTGAGATGATATTCAGATTCAACAACCGGGGATGAAATCCTCACGCACCAGAGAAAATTCCCGGTATCTCCCTCCCACCCCCCGGCAAATCGACCACTGCTTATGTGATGCTTTGCCTTTGTAAGTTAAAATAACAAGGCTTCAACCTATAGGTCCTAAAATAAAATGCCATTCCCGTCTTTTTCTTCTTTTTTTTTTCGAAAATAAAAAATCGCTTGTTTACCCATCAGTAATATTGACAGAAAGTTTTCTCGGTGGTCCAATGTTTGAGGGAGTCACTGTAGATACAGACATTGCTGTGTTTGGTATGCTGTGACTTGCAGTTGTGATCAAATGCAGTACGAAAGAAGACGGAAGTGATTTGATTGCCCACCAAACTGGTCGCGCACGGACGCAGTGATGCTCCTATCTATCTATCTATCTTTCGAGGCATAGGAGCACAGGTGTTGTCTCCCGTCTGGACTTCTTGGCCGTTCCTCTACATATTTTCGTATCGTAACAGTCCCAACGCACGTGATTCCAAACGTCACATCCTGGTTGAAAACATCGATCGGATTCTCGGATTCTCCACGGCGCCAGCGTTTTGGTTGGAGGAGCCCAAAAGTCTCTTCTGCGACTTCAATCACGCTAGTTTCGTTGTGACGTCTTTAAGGTCAGGTATGTAAGCGAAAACGAGCTTCGTTTGCGCTAGTTCGCAAGGTTATGGAACAAGATGACATTGGGTAGTGAAAGCATTAAAAACAATACTTAATTTGATATTGTTCTTTTCTTTATTCTTTTCTGCTTGCTTCGTTTTGCTACTATTTACTAAAATCCTTAATGATTTATTTATTTCGCATCCTTATTTAAAAAAGAAAATAGTTTTGGCTGTTTGAAAATTATGAATTTTAGCGCTTATACACCCACACACTCAAGTTGCGTAATATAGGCTTATTGCTTCACTTCGTATTATTTAATTTACTTTCCTAAATACATACTGTCTCATTTACAAAACCATGCTTTATTTTTTCGCTAAATAATTGTGTATTGTACATAATAGGAGCCTTCGCTTGCTGCCTTGTAAACAAGGGGTTTCGGTTTCGTTCCCCAGTCGTGACACAAGTGGTTTTGCACCCACTTTAAACTGTGGGTCCCGTCCTTGGAACAACAATAAAAGGCAATGGGAAACCATGGTCGGTTCACGTTGCAGAAGAAATTTTGTGCCATAGAACTGCCTTCGGGTAGATTGTGCGAATGTGTGGAGCCCTTTGTAAAAAGTTAAACGTACAATACAGTACTTGGTCTTCGGGCAGAAGACCAATCACCATTACCGTGCCGCCATGGCTCAGTGGTAGAGCGTTGGCGTAGCATTCGGGAGGTCGTGGGTTGGGTCCCAGTGGCCGACCATCCTCTCTGAGATTTTTCCTCAGTCACCGTCAACATAGGCCCTGGCCGACATGTTTCTTGAATTCTTTCTCCTCCCTTATCTCGGCCTGAGCCTTAGATGCCTAAAGGCCATAAATAAACTTTAAATTCAGCATCATCATATTAGAAGTAGTACTGATGAGATTACTGAAGTCAACGTTCCTTTTTGTTATCACCGTGCGAATACTGGAATGGTACCTAAAATAGACTCGGAGAACTTTATTCCTGAACAGTTGATCCGAAAGTTAATTGTAGTTGCTACCCAGCACTTGTGATCCTGTGGTTATGGTGGCTGAGTGGGGAGGGGGCGTAGGTTTGAGGGAATCATGCAGGGCATCTTCAGTAAAGTTTTCCAGAGTTTCCTATTAGTTCCATCAGGCGAGCGTTGGGATGGTAGCCAAAATTAATGTCCTGGACTCTATCTTCTTCATCCTTGGTCTCAGAATACATCATCCCTCAGACATGTGGCGTACTTCTATTACAGCCACCTGTTCAGTCCATAGAAATTTCAACGTTGCCGTGGGATGGTATCACTGGGTCTAGAGACGGATGTGAATCGTTAATAGCAGTACAAAGCAGAAATGCAAATTAATTAATTAAACAAACAAACAAGTAATTCACTGTAGTACTTCGTTGAATATGTATTTTCTTTTCCTTCTTGCCTGTTTCCCCTTGGAAGCTTGTAATCTGACATTATAATATTATTCTGTGAATTTGCTTGAGAACTCTGTCCGGAAGTGTCTGTTCGATTTTCAGGGCTGGATTTAGAAAGAATAACGCACTGTGCAAGAGCACATTTAGCTCCCCTCTTCACGTACACTTTTACTAATTTTCACATACACTTTGACGCGATTCTTCGGTCGTTTTCCTTCAGTTCATCGCACTGTGCCTGGACACCCTTCTCACACCCCTAAATCTGACCCTACTCAGCCGACAGCGCCAACATTATTTACTATTCAATTATAAGTATTCCGTAATTTTATTTCATGTTTATGAACATATTAATATAATAATAATAGGTTTAATTGCTATTGGATCCCATGCATTTGCAAGTTGCATATTTTGCTGCATACCTACGGTATAATACTGTATTTTGTATCTAATTGTAGATAGATAGTAGTAGGGGGTGTTATTTACCCTCCTCGCAACTGCTGAGCTGGTAGTCGTTTGACTTCTCTCGTTATACCTTGGAAATATTGAGGACTTGGTCACGGGTTCAAACCAAAAGAGGTCCATGAATGCACTGGTTTGGGGTCAATTGTATGTAAGTCCCGTCCTTAGAAGTTTATATAAACCCTTAGAACGTTATTAACAATGTAAACAAACAAACAAAAAAAAAATAGAAAATTAATTTCTTCATTCATCCCAAATGAGCATATTAGCCTATGTAACAATGAGGAGTAAGCTCACCGCAAAGTATTGTGGAAGACACTTTGTTTCATTATTCAAAAATGGTCAAATTCTAGTATTTAGGCCTCTTTTAAACTAATGGATGTTTAAAAAATTATAGTGTAATAAAGTGTATTACATGTTAGGCAATTTGCATTCATTCCCTTCTTTTGCCAGAAGCATAGATAGGTGTAAGCTGGACCATACATGGCACGACTTGAGAAAGTTACTCTGGTGTGCTGACGTCATGCGTTGGTAAATAAACATGACGACAGAACGGATCGCAGCCACTAAAATGTTCCGAGACGCAATAGTGGGAGGAGCTTGAGATTTGATGGAACTGCCAGTTGAGGAGTTCTTAAAACTTGTATCACAGTGCCAACTGTAATTAAAGAGATAGAGGAGGGGAGAGAAAGACGTGATTTGTTTGTGTCAAAAGGAAAGGATAGAGAGAAGAGAGTGTGTTGTAGGAGGATTTGCTTGCCGAAGGCTGATTTCAGCAGCAGTGAAGTTGAAGATTTGCTTACGCATAGTAACGCCAAATGCTTTTGCATGAGGATTGATAGACTTGTTATCCCAGTCAGAAGACGCATTATTCTTGAGAATGCATGGTTAAGATTTTGCTCTAATCTACAACCTTTATGACGTTCAAATTCATTCGCAGTGTCTTATGCACTTCATTTTTCATAAAGGTGACCTTGAAAGTCAGTGGCGTAACCACCATGTAAGATGGCCCTGTCCCTCCTAAAAAAAACAGTAAGACACAATGGGAAACAAGAACCCCGGCCTTAGTGGAATACTTTCTTCAACCCCACAAGAGTGCCAGGATGGTACCTTTAATAGAGGTCCTGGCTGCAACTTTCAGTATTTCTATTCCCAGGGTAAATGCTTGCCGAGGAACCTTATCCCTCCACCTGTTGAAGTGGAAGTCTTTCACCTCAACCCATACATGTAAATGAATCCTGTAAACATTCATATAGTAAGGATAATTCAATCAGAATCTTAAAATAGTAAGTCAAAGAATTGCATTCCACGCTCCTATCAAGTCGGGAACTCATCAAAATACACGAAATAGTTCTTGTTTGTGTGGGTCCAATGCCCATGACTTTCCTGATTCACGTTATAAATATATGGCCAAACGACATTTATCGACACAACTTCGCAACACTGTTGAAACGAACTATAGTTGGTATTTCAAGAGTATGGGTCCGTGATGGTGGGTCGAATGGGAAGAAACTAAGAGCTTAAATAGTGAGTAGAGCGGAGAGGAGGTGGTGATATTACAATTTTCCCTCCTGTTTTCCCTTTTGTGTGTGGTGAGCGTGGCCCGTAAACTACAATTTTTCACGTTACCTTGCGGTAGAGTAGCACGAATGACAAAATTAATGTCTTGTATACAACCAGCTGAAGAAGTTAAATTTAGCGACCTACATCACAGCGTATCCACATTAACGGTTCTTTCTGTGCGATTGTGGGCGTGGCTACGGAATATAAAGAAACACTCTTTTGAAATTACGAGTATACTAAACACACTCAAACAGCGGATTGAGCAGTGCTTTCTGAAAAGAAGTCTATGCTAACTGGACAATATACGAGTATAAGGTGCATTCTCCATCCATTTTTACAGAAATAATGAAGTGATTATCAATGTGACGAACACATGTTTATTGTTGTATCGTATGTACATATGCGTGTTCACGGTGTTTAACGTAGCTTTTCTCCATAGCAACACACTTGATACCTCACTGTGACGCGATCCTTTGCCGAGCGATATCTTCTCAGTGCTATTTCAACAAAAGAATAGCCAAATACGAGAAGTAGCTATGTACCTCGTTTCAACTTACGTGACTTCGACTGCCGCAGGCCTGCGTACACTACATTGAAATTTACGTCTGATTACCCTCCACTTGCATCTCCAGTTTTTCCGCCATCCGCCGGCACCTGCTCAGTCTTCCGCTCAGTTTGTATACAAACACTATTCACTGAGCATCTCTTTGTACCACCATCTCCTCTTTTCTCATTAGCACTCATGTGATTAAATGAAACAACAGCTTGCTTTTGTTTTACCATTTTCGAGTTATTATAATAGTTAATTATTCAGATTAGCAACGCTGTATAATTTAAAACTTAGTTAAAATGCTGCAAAGTACTTCACATTAGGAGGTTTCGATCTCATCTCGAATTACAAATGCCCGTCTCGATACCAGAGCTTTACGATTCTGACTTAATTGAATTAACGTCCTAAACGAGCTGGTGAGGACGGGACCTACAGTTTTAGGTAAAGTGGGCTCCGAACCACTTCTTTCAAGAGATCCCGAATGAAATTGAACCCGTGACCACGCGCGCACAAAGCGCATGCGCTAACCTCTCGGTCACTCGTAGGTGTTACGTTTCTGACCTTCAGCCAATAAAGGAGGAATAGGGGAGATAGCGGAGCATCCTCTGTAGAAGGTATCGTGGTGGGTCTTAGTGAAAACCCCTGGAAACTCTCAGGATAATCAACCTGAGCGGCACTTGAACACGGTCTTCCTCCTCAGTGCTTTACCTGAATTCAGTGACCGTAACGAATGAACAGTTGGAATTGGGTAATGCTTTTTATTTTTTTAATCGACCGATTTTAAAGTATTAAGTGCATGATAATTAAGCCGTCGACTCGAATGAGTTGGTGAAAATACTCCAAAGGGCCTAGCATGGTAAAATGGTAAAAAGTGCCTTGGAAGGAATCGTAATAAATAAATAATTAAAAAATACTACCTTATTCAGCATTAAAAATGATGGCTCTCCACGATATTTCAGCTCAAAAGATGCTAACCTAACCATAAAATAAATTTAAGTGTGCTTTTTGGTAGTTTAGCGATCGATATCTCGGTCGGATTTGCACCTACGATGTCCTTCTTTTTAATAAATTGAAGATTTTCTAAAGCTCTACAAGCTTGTTTCATTTATGTTAGCGCCAAATTAAAATGTTGAGAGAGGTTAGAAAATTTGAAAATTGAATTAGAAAAATACTAAGACAACAGTTGGCTCAAAAAAAATATATGTTATGTATTTTTAGTGGTTCTATAATCATCAATTTTTTGATGTTTTAAAGTGGTTGAACATAACCAAAAAAATAACACACGTGAGCGGGCTTCTTACGTAACACGCACTGTAAGTATAAGTTCGAAAGCACCGTTTGTCTGGTCGCCTTCGTGGACGACTGGTTAAGACGTCGACTTCTTGAGTGAAAGGGCCCGGGTTCGAGTCCCGTCCGGGACAACATTTTTTCTTCTTTTGTTATTTCAAAATATATTTTTTATGTTCATATTTATTATTTAATAATTGCTAGGATGTATATAAATAACTGATTGCTACTGAAAGCTAGGATGTATCTGGATGCACACCCAGATCGCATGGGGCGCGCTCTCAAATACAGTCACTTTATAAATTCTTCAATGTGGGCGTCCCATGAGTTTCTTTTTAATCATGCATGAACATTCCTTTTTTTTTTTTACTTTTTAGTACGAATCGCTACTCCCTTCCCCATTTTTTTAAACATGTTTCAAAATATTTCAAAATCTGATAGCATTATCAAAATTTTAAGAAGATACTTACAAATTACTATGAAATACAATGAACAGCGATCTCGAGATCTTGTCCATTGATGAGTGATACGTTGTTAATTAAATAATGACGTTATAATCTTTGACAACGGATCACTCATCAGTGGACAAGATCTCGAAATCGCTGTCCATTGTATTTCATAGTAATTTGTAAGTACTTCTTAAAATTTTGATAATGCTATTTGATTTTGAATAAAAAGTAGGGGAGGGAGTAGGGAGGAGCCTTAAGAAAAGGATGTCCTTACAAAGTTTTTTTATTACGAATGTCTCGACCGTGCAAATGAACAGCACAGAGATTGGAATAAGATAAGAATAAAATGAATGTTATGTGTACCAAATAACAGGTTGAAGAGAATGTTAAAAGTACTTTTGCGTATGCCCGCCGCTAACCGAAGGCTACGCTCTCCCCCTCCCCCCGCGGCTCCGCCGCCCAGTTCACTTTGGACGCACCGTGCCCCTCTTGCACACCGACCACATCCTAGCTTTCAGTAGCAATCTGTTATTTATATACATCCTCCTCTATTAACTAATAAATATGAACATATAAAAGTATATTTTGAAAGACAAAAGAAGAAAGAGTGTTGTCCCGAGCAGGACTAGAACCCGGTATCTTGCACTCAGTCAACGTCTGAACCAGTTGTCCACGAAGACGACCTGGCAAACTATGTTTTCGAACTTGTATTTACAGTGCCTGTGTTACGTAAGAAGTCCGGTCACGTGTGTTATTTTTTTTGGTTATGTTCTACCACTTTAAAAAATCTGAAAGAAATCATGGTTATAGAAACACTAAAAATACATAACGTATATTTTTTCGAGCCAACTGTTGTCTTAGTTTTTTTTTTTTAATCAATGTTCAAATTTTCTAACCTCTTTCAAAATTTTAATTTGGCGCCAACATAAATGAAACAATTACCATCTTGTAGAGCTTGAAAAAAATCTTCAATTAAAAAAAAGGTCATCGTAGGTGCAAATACGACCGAGATGTCTCTGAACTACCAAAAAACACACTTTAATATATTTCAAGGTTAGGTTAGCATCTTTTGAGCTGAAATTTGGTGGAGAGCCATCATTTTTAATGCTCAATATGGTGTTGCTTTTTTTTATCACGATTCCTTCCACGGCACTTTTCACCATCTTACCCTGCTTAGACCCTTTTATTAGTGGAAGTGATTTGACATATCATGAACATGAATTTGTGTGCACATGCTAAAGGAATTTGAAATAAAAAGAGGTAGAAAAAGTGATATAGATGAGAACACTTATTTGAAACTATCATGCTTAATTTAACTAGTAGAGGACTGACATCCAAATTATACTTTAAAACAAATATCGGTAAATTCTGTTTCCTGAAAATTTTACACTCTTCTTGTTAAGCATTTGCCTTACACTATTCCTCTTTTTAATTTTTTTTTTTTTTTTTTTTAGTAGAATATTCAGTTACGATTCAAAGAATAGTACAATAGAAATGTAAACACCAACAAATATTTGTTTGTTTCTGTGGTGCTCAGAGGCTGTAGTCTCTATGTTATTGTTTAGTGTTCGTAGAAAATAATTACTGTGTATGATGGCCTGATGTTGCAAGACATTTCAAAACAAAGAGGTTAGAAAGATAATGAGTACTCTTTTGTTTTTTCCTTTTGTCTACCGTTGTAAGATGATGTCAGTGACAATAATGAAAGTTTGTATTCAAAAGCACTTGTGAACACAGTACGAGGAAGAATTGAACTTGACCTTCCTCTCTTGAAAATTCATTACGTATTTATTAGTAGCAGGAACAAAATTGTTACCAACCAATACATCAATACTTTGGCTTCGTAAAAAATTACAAATATCTTTAAGACATAGTTATGAGTGTTGTTTTCACATTCCGCAATTTTATACAACCAGACAGGGTATTAATTTAGTCTAAAAGGTAAACTGGCATCATAAATTACATGGGATGGCTACCTATATCTCGCGGAAGGATACACAATCTTCTTTTATATTCTCAACCCCTACTCCCCTATATATTTTATATTTTTGATCGGAAGAGGAAATGAGAGTTTCGTGACTACTGTTGTGCTCACTTTCGAATAGTGTTTGGTCTTTCTGCAGTTTTCAGAGATCGAGAAAAATGGCGAATTTCTCCAACCTTTGATGCGTTAAATTCTAAAGAAGATTGGACCGCGGTGGCTAAATGGTAGGATGCCCACCTCTGGCGCTTGGGGTCGTTATTTCAGTCCCTGCTCATACCATGTGAACTTTGTGGTAGACAAGCACCGTTTTCCCGTTTCTTCTCACTTTCTGCATTCCACCAATTCTCCCATCATCGTCATCCATCCGGTCTGAGCCAAAGTTGCCAAATTCTAACGAAGATTGCTGAACCTCGCCAAATGAGTGAGGATGCGGTATGATTCAAGGAACGCCAGAAGCTCTGCAACCTGCTCGACAGTGCTGACGGGTGGTTTTCTAACCTTCAAGGATAACGAGGATGGGGAAGTATGGTATATTACGGATTTTTTTGTTTTCCGTTTCGAGAAATTTTTCCGTTTTTCCGGAAAATGTGGCCATCCCATTCAGTTAAATTCTAAACCGATTTCGGATATCCAGTTCTTTTATGGATTCTGGTCAGAGTATCCCTATAGTCTGCATTTGTACATTTCAGACTCGGCACATAGTGTTGACTTTTCGGGAATGAAATGAAAGTTCACTTAATGTTCTGTTCTGTTGATACAATCCTTACAGAGAAAGACTTTTTAAACACATTTACAATAAATATAGGGTTTCCATGTCAAATGGTCTAAGGTCTCCGCCCGTTAGAGGCGGAGCACTTTTCTATATTTCATACCGTTTGGCAGCTAAAACACACAATTGATAAGTCAAAATTAACATGGTGTACAGGGTTTTCGGGACATTTTGGATGCTGTAACTCAAAACGAGTAGTAAATAAAGGTTCCAAACTAAAGTAAAATCCTAAATGAGATATGCGGAATCAAATGGTGAAATTTTCGAAAACACTGCTACGGAAGGGGGACAATTTCAAAATGTTAAATAGAAACAATGATTGATTTTGCTTTCTTGAAACAAACATGGAATTT
>JAGDQP010052031.1:0-13880 GCA_022664845.1 Lepisma saccharinum | reverse complement strand
TTTGTCGTTTATTACTGAATGGCGCTGTTTTTAGGAAGCACTTCTACTCACGTGACTTACGAAAGCGATTTAGCTTCGAATTCGGTCTCGAAATTTCCTTTTATTTTGGATTTTCGTTTGTGTGATTAATTTAACTTTATAATTTTGAATGATTTTACATTTTCATATCGTTTTGTATAGTTTGTTTTAGTTTTCTGTTGATTTATCTAGCTAAAAATAATAATAAAAAAAAACATTGTTCTTGTTTGCGATTTGAAAATATTAGAACCAAGAAGATCTCACGTATCAGATATATTTCCCAAAGTTTGCAACACAGCTTCCAAATTAATTCCTTAAATCGGCGACTTATTACCTGTTAGAAGCAAGGGAAGGATATTTCAGGCGGGATTAGTCAACTCTAACGCAAAATTTATTACATGGGAAATGCGAACAAGAAAAGATGTCACGCCATGAAAAATTAACAGAAAATGACTGTGGAATAATTTTCTTAATTTTAAAAGAAACCGTTCAGAGCAAAATAGAACTTTACAATTCCCTGCAACTAATTTGTTTACAAAAATGTAATATAGAATGACAAGAGCATTATGAATGTAGAATTTATCTGCGAAATTTGTCCAGAATGCTGACGAAGCCTTACTCGGAGAACAAGAGATGATCTTTCTATACGTTTTCTGAAATTGCTTAGTGAGTGAAGTTGTTCAGTACCAAAACTAGCTTTGAATTTTGAAGTGCTGTTGAATGCGGGATGAAAAAGCTGGATAAATTTTGTGTAATGGTAGCGATTAAACAACTTGCGGAACTGAAGACCTTTTAGAGTAGCCTTCATGGGTGAGATGTATTAAGCACGTGGCTTTAGTACTTTCGATACACTGTTCATGGCTTCAGATCCCAGAACTACCACATTTTTATTAATTTTTACCCAGCTCCGTCCGAACGTTCAATTTTTGTTCTCTACAAATTTCAAATTGCGTTTACATTCAAGATAAGACAAAATTGTAGTGGCATTAATTAGGAAATGCATATGATTTTATAATGAAGAAGAGAATTAAGACAACGCCACTCAAATATATTTTATATATCAGTCTTGTTATTCGCAAATTATCTTTTGGAAATTAGGCTCTTCTCAATTTCTCGTTAGTTTCCTGAATTAAGAAAAATCCCTTTATACATAAAACTTGGAAGTTAGGGTGAGTTTGTTGAATAGACTCGTCTGTAGCGTTACACATTTACTTCTTGGTGCCCGTGGACCCGTGCTCGAGTCTGTGGGAGACTATTCAACAGTAGTTCGGAACTCCCTTTACCCGAAACTGTTCGTTTCGGTCGTAATTATATTCATGATGTTAGTAATAATTTTAGCTTTTCCGCATTGTTTTTATTCTTTTCAGCATTATAAAAACATTTGTATTTGCTCATTAATGCAACTATAATTTGTGTTATTTTAAATGTAAATACCATTTGCAGTTGGTAGAGAACAAAAATTGAATGTTCCGACGTAGCTAAAAAAGAAATGGTAGTTCTGGGATTCGAAGCCATGCACATGGGTATCAAAAGTACGATAGTCGGGTGTTTAAAACCCTTCGGCCAGGAGGGCTACTCTAAAAGATCATTTCACGCAAGTTTTTACACCGCTATAATTATACGAAGATAGTTATTTTTGTTTGTTTCAGCACTCCAGAGAACTTGGAAATGTAAAGCTGATTTTGATTCTGGACGACTTCACTCAATAAGCCTTTTCAGAAAATATATAGAAAGGCAAATTGTTCATGGTATCACTCCATGTGTTCTCCCAGTTGTTTTATACAACTTCGTTTAAATTGCTATAATTATGATTCTAATTTATAGACTTTTACAAGGGCTAGAACTAAATAAATATGTAACAGTGATCCTATTTGCATTTTAGCTTTTAAATACCCCATAACAATGGAGAATACGAGACAAAATATGACGCAACATTTCCAGAAGAAACATTTTTTTAAACGAAGTAGACAGTAGGCAGAAAATTTGCAGAAATGCAGACACAAATCACCAATGCAATGATCTATACCATCTGTGTCTGTTAGAAGCTCCATTTGTGAGTACACCATCATAGCACCGTCAATTCTGTGTATATAAAATACTGCTTACACCTTGATAATCTCACAGCCCTAGTAGCTGGTTAGGAACTCAAAGAACTCCATATGTTCGGAGATCTTTATTGAGGAATTTGTTCTGCAAACGCAGTACGAAAGAATAGATGTTGTTCCCTTTTTTCACAAGAACCTTGTGTTAGATAAATATTGAAATTAACACAGAAAAATTGACAACCGCCCTGGCCGGGAATCTAACCCGGATCTCCCAGGTGCTGGCCGGGCATGCTATCCAGTACACTACCACAGCACGATCACAATTCTCTGTGTATACTGTGGAGCAAATTTGAATACTGTAAGATCCCATAAGTGAACCAAGATCATCGAACTCGTAACCTCCCACGAACATAGGAGTGTTAAAAGGTATGTTGGTTTAGTTTAAGTATTAAAGTTTTATTAGGCTCTGGTACTCAAATTGTCTCTCACGCTGCATCAAATATAATAGTACGCCTCCCAAAATGCACAATCCCAGTAAACGAAGTAAACGGATTTGTTCCCTTGTTGTCTGTGCTAGAATTAGAATGGTTATGCTCTCGCAGAATGGTCGCCCCGGGAGAAATAAGCCCATAACTTTTTTTTAAAGAAATCATGCACAAGAAACATATATATTTTTTTAATAGTGATTCAACCAGTGTTGGATGATTTGACGTGGAATGACCCTATAGTATTTTTATTAGAATGATTCCATACAAATTCAAAATTATAGTTATTAATTATTGCAAGAAAGAAAAACAAATTACAAGTACATGAAATCATTAATATGACATCTATTCAAAACGTTACATGAGAATGAAAGCTGGAAATTTACAATATAATTTCTACCTCGTTTCACCTTATTCACATCAATTTGGATGAAAAAAAGTAAAAACTTTTTTAAGAACATACCTTCAAAAAAAAGCAAAATAATTCTTACCAAAAAGTAAAAATAATTTTGTTTTCAGGACAATTACTTTTAATAATATTATATTTATGCATGACTAAAAAAAAGTATGGGGTGCGCCAAATGAAGAAATTATGAAGTGATTGTATATGAGAGAGTGCCTCATGCTTTTCTTTTCAATAATGCATAAATATAATTTTTAGTGTAACTTGCTGGAAAACATTTTTTTAAACTTTTTTGTACAAATTGCTTTATTTTGGTTTTTAACATGTAATTACTTTTTTTTTTCTAGTTATTTCGGTTTCCGTCTACCTTTTTCTTACCCTATCTACGTATATATTGTAAGCCGAGGATTTTCCACCCAAATCTTAAAGTGTTCTACAACCAGTCAAACGCAAACATCGTTGCACGCTAGTATTTATTTTGGGATAAAGAAGTTCATATTAAAGATTATTGAAATATGCTTTTAAAATATGTATATACACAGAAATGAAAGTAATAATGAAATATTGTATTGTCACCCGACTTGCGTCGTGCAAAATTTCATCATTGTATGATTTCGGGAAATGAGTTAAATTAAGGTTGTAAGATTTGAGGACACGGTTGAACCTCCGTAAGTCTGTAAAAAAGGGAGCATTATTAATGAGACGGCTGGTGATGCATTTCACTTACAGGCCTTAGTTATATTATCGAGCTTGATATCTGAAAGTTCTATTCTGAGTTCGGACTACGAGTTTGAAACTGTTTCTTTTTCTTTCTTTTTCAGTCTAGATTACATGAAACGAGAATGATTTTTCGCACCAGTAGGCATACGTCGTTACAAAAAGCATCAATATCTTCATAGCTCTCTTTGATAGTTCCGGATTATCTTCTTATAGATGAGAACTACAATTTGGAAGGGACTGTTTCTTGAACTGCAGTTTGAGTGTATCATAGGCGATAATACCACAATTTCAACTTTTTGTCCTTCCTTCAATCTGTCCATTTGTAAGATTTAAGTATATTTAAATGGGTGAAAATATCTGGCAGATATGTAAATCTGACTTACCAGGAAAATCCATCAACCGAGGCGAATTCGCTTCTGTATGAAGTTTTATCTTTCCCCTCAATTCCCAAAATCGAGGCAAAACTTTACCTCGTAATAGCCTAAGAACTGTGCAGTGTAGCAAATGATGGTGGTGTTTGCTGTCAATATCTTTGCAAAGCTCTTTAAATGTTTTGAATCTTATACTTTGGTCTTCATAAATGTGATAATTTCGACTGATTCATTTAAGATTTGCTTTAAGTTTTATGATATGTACTTAGCAACTAAAACTTCCGCAATAGTATGCAGCAATAGAACTCTTGTCCAAATATAAGCAAGTAAAAATTATATGAAGCCCATTTTTGTTTCATTTTCAGTCGCTCATGTATCAATGAGCCAAACTTCCATTAATACAATTTGCTTAGATTCTATACATATGAAAACCATGCCCTAGAATATGGTAAAGGTAAAAAGGAATTTAAGGTCCCAACTGAGAGTGAGCAACACTTTGTCACTACTGATTAGTCAACGGTGGCTGAGTTGGTAGAGCGCTTACCTGTGATGCTAGGGGTCATCGGATCGATCCCTGCTCATGCCATGTGCGCTTTGTGGTGGATAAACACCAAGTGCATGGGTTGTCTCGGGGTTTCTTCCTCCCATCAATATCCATACGGCCTGAGCCATAGTTGCCTAAAGGCATTAAATTCAATCGCCGATTGTAGACGTGCTGATATCGCTGTATTAAATTTATTTTGTGATCAATAATAATGAAAAAAGAATTTTCTTCAATTTGTTTAACCAAAGTTAATGTTCGTGAGTAAAAACTAGTAGCGCTTCTTAAAATTTATTGTCTTTAGGTACCTTAGGCTTCGACCGGAGAAGTTCGTAGCTGTAGAAACTAGTGTAACTAGTAAATCAATATTTAAAAAGAAAACAAAGAACAGGAGAGTGGATACTCATGTTCTGCAACGTTGCCACATAATTCAGATCAGAACTTGTTTTTATTTAGAGACCAAGAAAAGGGTTTAATTAAAATTATAATAAATAAATAGATTATGATAAAGAAAATTGAGTATATTTTGCAGGGGAACTCACTTGTTGATGAATGGCTTATTCCTAACACGTTTCTTGCAGTGGGAAATATTTCATTTTGTAATTTAGGCTTTTGAAAAAGAGCTGTCATTTTTATGATTCACTAAGTGTACTTACAGTAGTTCTAACATGTAATCACAGTCGCTGATTGTTTAAGAAAGTAGTATAGAAACTTTGCTGAAATCATTAGAAGCACCTAACAGATGAGGGTTGCCCGCAAAGAAAATTCGCAGGCATGGACGTATACCGCTGCAGCGCACCAGCATGATTTGTGTACTTGACCTGTACTTATATGCAGAATGTAAAAAAACAGATAGTTACAAACTTTGGGAGCTGAATCCTGACAACAAAACAAAAAATGTTCATTTGTACATGGGTAGAATTCCACTTCGTTTTCGAGATACAGCCTTTGCAACTTAGTAGCACAAAATGGACTCCCTGCAGTGATAAAACAATTAATATTTCGCTATAAATATTAAACGATTAACTAAAATTAAATTTAGTTTTCAGAAGGTGATTTGTATCAATACTAGGAATTGAAAAGTGATACGATCAGTTGGTCAGTGTTCCCAGGGTGGTAGTATATCATTTACTTTTTTTTTTCAAATAGCACTACGCCAGTTTATTGTATATGTGGCACCCTATAATAGTAGTAATTATGTGTGAAGCACAACGCAGTGTTACAAACTGTGAAAGTTTTCCCTTTTAAATAAAAGCTGCAATTTTTCAACCGTGTGTAACATCCAGTTTACAACGCTGTTCTGTGCTTCACACATGTTTGCCACATATTCAATAAGCTGACGTAGTGCCATTTGAAAAACTATACCACGTTTGCAACATGGTCCACCAATGGCATCCATTTTCACCTCACAATATCGACTGTATTGACGCAAATCTCCTTCTGAAAATTAAATTTTATTTTAGTTCATCCTTTAAGATTTATTGCGAAATATTCATTATAATTACCATTACATAGAGTATTTTTGAGCTCCTAGTTGCAAACGCTGTATCTCGAAAACGAAGCGGAATTTGACCCATATTTATCCGAACCTTTTTTCTTGTGTCGATATTAGGATTCACCTTCCAAAGTTTGTAACCATATTTCCTTTACACCCTGCATATAGGAAGGTAACATACGTGAAGGTAAAAGTTTTTTTTTTTTTTTTTTTAATTTTGAGCTCACAGTATGAATACATTCCAGGGTTCAAATTTTTTTCCTCAAGACATTTCAAGTTCTGTATTACTTTAGCCCCTCGCAATTTGAAACTTTTGAATTGCCATTTCCCTTCTCTATTTCATTCGTTCTAGGAATACAGCAGTAGGGATATACTTTATGAAGATTGTGTACATAGAAATCAAAACGACAAAACTAAACTTAAATGATACTGGAAGAAAACAAAATTCACCCTGTATAAATCGGTCGACCGCAGGCCGAGGTCCGAATCTTTGTAACTCGAAGTCAATAAGTTAAACGCACCAGTAATGGACACTAAGGACACTTTCCACCGTTATAATTTTTAACTCAAATACAGTTCAAATATATTTATGAAATGAGAACATTACACGTTTCCCATTCTTTCTTGTAGTGATTTCTACCCATTACTTTCATTAACATATACTATTTGAAAGTAAATTAAGTTTTTTGTCTAACATTGTTTTTGTACCAGTAATGGACATAGCGCTTCACACAAAATAATTTAAATGATCATTGCTGATATTTCTAATGAGTACTAAACAAGATTATATGTTTAATACTGTTCTTCGATTATCTGATTGTTTCATGGAATTCTACTCAGTGATCATTCCGAAGGTCCTGGGTTCGAAAACAGCGCTTGACCATTCTTACTGAGATTTTAACAAGTTTTTCCTCAGTGGTACGAGACAAATGCCCTGATGGCACCAACTTAGACCTGTCCGACTCCTTACCGCTTCCTTTATTCTACCTTATCCCGACCCATACATTTCTCGTGACCATAAATATGCAAATTCTAAGTTGTAATGAATAGTCCCATACTAAAACAATTTCATTGATGGGCATCCCCACGTCCATCATTGGAAATAATGGGACCAAAAAATCTCTTGACAAACTTATGATCATGAAGAGTAAATAATCATTCTCAAGTTGAAATAAAACAACAGCTATGATTTCGCCCTCGGAGCTGAGGAGAGTTGAGCGCCCTCGCTTCTTGCGCACGTGGTCATGGGTTCAATTTCAGCTGAGGGCCATTGAGCGGAGCTGTTCGAAGCCGAAATTACCAGAAACGAAGTCTCGTCCTTGCAAGCTCACCAGCCCGCTTAGGACGTTAGTAGTAATTCATTATATCAAGGATTTTGATTTCAACCCAGCAATGACCAGTGAGTGTCCAAAACTGGACAAAAACTTACTTTTTCACACCAGTACTTTTTCACATCTCCTGCTTTGAATAACAGATCTAATTTATAGTTGGTTTGCCCATTTATATGCTTGAAACAAATACATTTCGTAATACGTAATAATGCAGAACAACAAAATTATTCGTTATTGTAATTTCATAATATTAGACGAAGGCTCTTACCTTAATCACTTTCTTAACAGAATGCATGGAAGAGAAGGTGCGACCATGGAACTAATTTCAACATGTCAGAAATATTAGATGAAACAAATGACGAGCGAATAATATTCAGTGGAATTTTAACATACTATATTAAATGTTCGCACGTAGATGAAATTATTCCCGCCCTTAAGAAAATCTTGTTTTAAACCTTCTCTTGCAGTGTCCATTACCTTATACCTTGACTCTCAGATACATTTTGTTATACCCAGCTATCTGCTAGAACTCACAGGTCTTCGTCATGAGACGTAAGGACCGGATAAGTGTTGTGCTTGTCTCACTCTCCAGAGCAAAAAAGGAGGGCAGTATGCCAGTACCCAGTTATTCAACTTCATACTGGATTACTGTGTGTTGCCAGGGTATACGAACTTTGGTTTCTTATTTTATGTTGATGTTGCGTTAAATAAAAAATCCACTGATGTTTTAAAAGAGATCGCAAATTTACGGTGAATTCAAAGCAACCTCAAGCTATGCGGTAATAAAGAAGATTTATTCGCCATATACTAACGTAAAATTCTATAGCGAAAACAGACAAGTGAGGTTCCTTGTTAAATGATTTAGGCAAGGAAAAATCGGTTGAAAGTGATTTTTCTCTATTAATAGTACCTAGGTACACGCGAACATCAGAAATTCAATTAGGAATCTAAACCAAGCAGTCCAGTTTAGACACGTATTATGATTTTCCTGAAGCGACTCCTTGAAAAATCAAGGAAACGGCCTTTATAGCTGACACAAGATCCAAACTGTGATCGCGCTATCGAATATGAATTAACTTAGGGGATTTAGGCATAGGCTGGAATAGGGTGGATGGAGAAGATGTTGGAAGGTAGTCGGCCAGTGCCTGGTTTTTAAGTGCCATTCTGGTATTTACCCGGTGATATGGAAAACCCTGGGACGTACCGATTTCTAAGTCAACGTTATACCAACTGAGGTAATGCCGCTCATTGTTTTATTATCGAATTTAAACCTGGATCCATGCCTTTACCTCATAAACAGTATTCGTAACCTGCAAGATATAGTAAGACATAACACCATGAACAAAATGACGGCGGTGCTGTAGAGGGATTAGACGAATGCTGTATCTCATCCCCCAAGGCGGTATTTTGGCCGAAACAGACGTATAGCCGCCAAATGTACCCGTCACCCGCTGGCGGGCCGTAGAAATTCTGACGCTCCGCTAGTGCACTAGGCAGATAGCCACCATTTGTCGCTGTTCTATGGCAGACCGCCAGAGAATCTAAACAAATGCCGCATATCTGCTGCCATGGCGGTATTGTGGTGGCAACCGCCACATAGATTTTTTTTTCAGTGACCCAAAAGTAAGACAGTTATTTCCTTGAGGGTATATTGCACGCGCTGGTGATCCATATTCGGTTCACCTTTTTGCATTATTTTCGCTATTACATATTTTCTTAGTGAGAAAAATTTTCCACTATCTGCGATGGGATTCGAACCCCCAACTGTCAGCAAAAAGATTTTGAAGTCTGTTACCGCTTGGCTATGCTGGTCTTCCAACTGGGTGATACTTTTTTCATCCCTTTTGTGTTACGAAGACAATTGAGAAGCTTGCTTCTAAAAGCCACTATATCAAAGTTTCTTTTTTTTTTAAAAAAAATGTTCTAGTTTTCACATACAAATTCCGGATGATTTTGAAGCAAATGTTATATTAAACCATTGATGAAAATTAGATAGAATAATTTATTGTTCAAATTGACAAAATTGAATCAGGAATATTTTATGAAATACAGCATATTTTTTTTAAAAGTAAAATGGATATGGTAACTTTTGGAAACAAGCTTATCAATTTCTTAAATGAAGAAATCAATATCGGCTTTAATTCGATATTGAGGTGGCTTCTTGGATCTTATATTAAAATTATAAATGATGCCTATGACGTACTGCGCAGCACTGCAGAACTTTTCCATAAGAAAAAAACTCTGGCGGGCCGAAATTGAGTCGACATATGAAATTAGACTGCCCTCTCGGTGGAGTTCTCTGTTGGTCCTACATGGGTTTAGAAACAAACCGGAGTAGGACAACTAATGTTTACACCGCGGATCCTACCATATTCCTCCCGTGAGCCGTAAAACTCGCGGCAAGCCCTTGAGTGGGATTATAATGCAGAAGGGTCGAAATGGAATCTAGAAGACATCGATATAGGTTCATATGCATAATGGCCTATTCTGTATATTTTGATAGTACCTATAAAAATATGATCTCGGTCAAATCCTATATTTATTCCCCAGAGTATTCTCTCGTGTTTAGGTGGAGTTGAATTTTTTGTACTTGTATGGGGCTAGATTCAAGCTTGGGCATCGCGTGTAATGAAACAAAATGTAACATCAGTTTTTGAACAGACATAAGCAAAATTTCAAATTGCGATTATACACCCTTAGTTTCTAACATGTTCTAGAATTTTGTAACATGGAAATAAATGGTAAAATGATCAAAACGGAAGCACCATTTCTTGTAAATGCCAAGACAAATCTATTACAAAGGAAAATATTGTAAAAATATTGCCAGCAGCCCGGAATCGAACCTGCGATGGCGGGTCGCGTAACGACGTGACAGCGGCTATCAGCCGGGGGCTGGCTCTACGTCGCTCTGACAATCGCGGCCACTGTAAAAACACTGGATATCTACCTTGGCTACCCGACAATCGCGGCTACTGTAACAATGGCGACTATCGCCAATTTCCGCCGGCGGATATTAGTCAATCGTTGTCGTTGGATCTACGGCTGCTACAGGTGTTCCTATACATCCTTAAAGTTAAAGCAGCTCCTACGATTACAAAAGGCCTTAACGCGCTTCATGAACACATCAATTTATAGAAGCGAACTTGTGGTTGATGTTACGATGATGGTTTTCGGTGAATGGTCGTACGTTCATTTTTTTTTAATTGAGTTCTTAGTAATCCAAGACTTAAGGGAATATGTAACTGTTGAACGTAAAGGCTTGTTTCCACTTCATGCGGCAACGGACAACAAATGATGTTTGTGTCATGGAACACGTATTGCTGCTTGTAGAATGCTACCCGTGTTACCTAGCGTAGCATACGTCAAACATATTTCCACTGGCAGCAACAGATTTCTTGTCCACTGTGATCGAGGAGCATGTCTACCGAATATTGCGGCAGTAGCATACATTGTTTTTGAATATGGTCGTATGGAAAACGGAGCCGGTAATGGCGGCAAGAGTTATTCCTTAATAGAAGTAAAACAAACATTGATTTTTAATGTTGTTCGCTGACAAAGCACATTCAGAAATTTTGCGCGGATGAGCCGGGAAGATTGATATTTTGCTTAAGAAAATGAGAAAGGATTGAATCGGGTGCCTTTCCGTTTGGACTTTTCTCGTTTCGTCTTATACTTGCTGGCAATCTCATTCAATTATTCACTGGAATTCCCGTTTAGCTTTATAACATAAGGGAATTTTGCTTCATGTGGTAGTCATTTCTCATACAATATCTCAGGACTTTTCCATCAGGCTGTTAGTCAGATCTAGGTGTAAAGATGGGCAAGTATTTTACAGGGTGAGCATCAATATATGCAGCTTTTTCAGTCAATCCATGTAAACTTTGGTAAACTTTTATTTTTATATGGGCCAGTAAAGTAATTTTGACTTCGGCCCATCACGATTCGCCTTTAGCTGTTAAAATTCACGCCAATGTCCCTTCCGGGATTCGAACCCGGGACCTTCGAGCCGATGGTCTACCCTCACAGACCGCTGGACCACCCGGCCGGCAGTTAACCCATGTATCTTCATACATAAAAATTAGGTAATTAGGTAAAAGAATATATTCCCGCTTTATAAATGGAATATATTCATAGAACAGACTGTAAATGTAACAATCTTGATCATTTTTAATTTTATCTTTTAGACTAGATTTAAGAGCCTGCACAATTACATCAGCTGTATGTAGATGTAGAAGCTCTAATATTTTATTTTTCATCAGAAAACAAGACAGACTAAGCTGTATAGAACGCATAACATATTTCATTCCCACACTCTTTGCAATATTCTCTCCACCAAATGTTTTGTCCTTTGGTAGATATTTTAATATTTACACAGTTTGAAAATATTACATTTGTAATCAAAGTATCCAGACAACCAATGCTCCAAGAGACGAACAATAGACTTCCTTTAATATAGCCCTGTAGCTGCAACTTTCCTATGGAAGGAGAAACCAATATAACAAATTCTTGTATATATATATATATATATATATATATATATATATATACATCCGTCTACCATTGTGGAATCCTTGACAGGCTGTATGTTTGTGGGACCCACCATTGATTATTATGTATAATTATATGTAAAAGCGTATATTAGACTTAGAAATTATCGTTATCAACGCTATTTACTTCGATTTTAGAAAATCCAATTTTTTCCCCTCCCTATTCATGCAATAGTCAATGTGAATCCCTTTTATTCTTCTACCATTGCGGGACCCATATACGAATTTTTCATACTATCATTATGAAACCTTTCTATGTTCAGTCGTACCAACCTTTGTGCTTCATGTCAGTACTTCTAAACATCATGGTATCAAGAAGCGATAAATGAAAAATTGAGGGGTGTAAAAGCATTTTATAACTTTTCCTGCATATTATTTTTCAAAATAAGTTATACCCAGCTGCCGTGGCTCAGTGCTAGAGCATTGGCTTAGCAATGGGGAGAACGCGGGTTCAAACCCGGGTCCGGACATCCTGACTGACGTTTTCCCTGGTTTCCCTCGGTCACACGAGGCAAATGCTGGGATGGTACGAGAGAACTACATGCAACATTCCTTTACATAAAGATATCATTAATGGTACCGGTATTCCAGTTGCGTAAAAAATAAAGGAAAAATTATCACTTACCACTACTGGGAATGAAAGCAGGATGCCCGATTCCAGACGAGTGATCTACAAGTAAGTCAGCGAGGTCTTTATGTGAAGGAAACTAGCGTCTAATCCTGCTGTCGGCCACACTGATCAAGGTTCTTCGAAGATTTTCTCAGTTTCATCAGTCTAATCTTGGCATAATAGCTAGCCAAAAAGTCATGACCGCTAAATTAGTCTAACCCTGCCTGTACTCGGAAGAGCGCTTCCCGAAGGATGCCATTCCTCTGATATATGACGGGCTTATCCCATAGCTGGCTGTAAGGTCTATAAATAAACATAAATTAAGAACGAAAAAAATTATATTTTGATGTTTTCCAACGCATTGTTTTCTCCATTTCTCAGGAATTAATTTGTGTTCATTAAGTATTTTTTAATGTTATTTTTTTCATTCGAATGCTAATTTCCTTTTTTCTTCACAAAACAAAGAAATGTGTAATAACTGAAATATTTTGCGTAGGTCTCAATGAGTTTAACATTGCAGGTATACCGCTACATAAATTTTAAAAGAATTATTTATTTTTAAATCATTGTATCGTAATATTTTATTGCATAAAATCTGGCACATTAAAAAAAACTAATTCAATGTTGGGAGCTTCCTTTACATGATGTGTTCACTTCTTTGTTTACTTGGGTTCTTTACAGAGTTAAACATTTCATTTTTTTATTTTTTTAATGCTATACTAAACAACATTGGAAGTACCGAATTGCCATGGTTTAGCTAGTAAAGCGTTGTTTTCGCACTCGGGAGGTTTTGGATTCGATACTAGCGACCAACCATCCTGAAAGAGGTAATTTTAGTTTGTTGTCGTTAGTCTGACCAAGCAAATGCCGGGATGATACCTTCAACCTAGACTCTAGTCGATTCATTCGTGTATCATTTCCCTTACCCTATCCCAGGGTGGGCCATCGAAAGGCCAAAAATGAATTCAAATCATTGGAAGTGAAAGATATAAGTTTTCACATATTTGCATCAAAAGTTTATCTTGATAAACACACACACACACACACACATACACCTTGAACGAAGGAAATAAAATTTTACACTAGGAACAGGGAGTGGAAATAGTTCCATTGCGTAGAGATTGTGTCCCCTAGTGCCACAAAAGTATTTGAACAATAAAATAGAATCTAATGGATGCTATATTTCCACCTGAATTATTTATTTTACATTTATTTATTAATAGAAAACAGACATGTTAGATTTGAAATAAGAAGTTCCACGTGGCCACGTCTTACCTATGTGTATTAGGCATGTCTCCCTATGGATGTTTTCTC
>JAGDQP010052030.1:0-13880 GCA_022664845.1 Lepisma saccharinum | reverse complement strand
GTACGTTGCTCACTCTAAATTGTTTAAAATTGTATTTGTTATCAGTTTGATATAATTTGGTATTTGGAGCTTAGCTTAACTTAAATTCATAGTATTTGTTAATCATATTTAGAGTAATCAGAATTGCTTCATGATTCATAACACCGACGCCGACGAGATGTATTGGCATCTCTTATCTACGTTCCATGTTTAAATGTATAACTTGTATTCTTCAGATTTACTAGCGAATACCTATAATTAATGTCATTATTTAATGTTCATCTGTGTTTACTCATCCATAGCCTAGTCCGCTAAAGAAGGTGTACAGCGCCTATCTTCTAGGTACCATTCCGGCAGCTCGGACACTTTCCGTGGAGTCCAGCGCCATTGCTATTATTTAGACCTCTCGCACACGCCCTCAGCATAGTCTTAATGTCCCCCGAGGCAGTCACTTATCATGGTGTTCGGCACCACAAATGTCTTATTTAGACTGACTACCCAGTCTGTTATCATGGTGGAGCGCGTTCGTGATTATTTGTTTATAATCTTGAGGTCGATTCCGAAATTCACCCAATTTTGTACTTTATTTTACGGAGTTCATCAACATTATTTGTCATGTTTGTCATTCCAGTAGCGATTTTCGAATACAATTCCGACATTCGCACCGTGAATAATGATTTTAGTTTGGGCACAACACTCTATGTATGGAAAAGCCAATACCTACACCTCGAAATCTTCCTTATAATTTACGCTCTAGAGATACCCCATTACAAGCACAGTTAGAATTAAATTCTCCAGTTAGGTCAATATCTTTTCCTGATTCAGAGCATTCTCCACTTAGTTCAAACACAGAATCTTTTACTACTGAATCAGAAAACGAATCAGACCACATCATGGCTACTCCAGATCCACAACTTGTAGTATTACCATCACATTACCCTCTCTCTAGATTTAACTTGAAAACATACAATATTTCTTCATTTTTGAGATCGTTTGACGATTTAGCCAAAAACACATACGAGTTCACGGATGAGAAATATAAACAAATCCTACCGTCATTCTTCTCAGGCAAAACAAGGGACTGTATAGAAGTATTAATTAAACGTCATGCATTCGATACCGGTACATACGCCGAATTCAAAAAGAAATTAATTTCACACTTCCGTAGACCAAGAACGAAATCCGAAATTGGTGTACTACTTCGCGAACGACAACGGTGACCACGTGAGTCAGTTACATCTTATGTATTAGACATGGAATCCTTAATTTTGAAATCAGAACAGGATATACCGACAGAAACAGCTTTGGATTTAATGATTCTAGGATTACAACCATATTACATAGACAAACTTGCCACAAAAGTATTTCAGTCAATTTCAGAACTTTTGAAGGAACTAGTAGAACTTGAAGCAGGCAGATACAAAGTGCAAAAACAAATACGTGCTATGAACAACAAAAACCGTAAACACAAACATACGAAACGATATTCTTCAATTTCGTCTTTACCGTCTACAGATAGTAAAGCTTCCTCCACGTATAGTTCGGATTCAGAAACTGAACAAACAAACTCAACTCCTATGAAAATAAAAAAAGAGCCTTCTTCTGAAGATATGCAAACCTTCAGTGCTAAATTTGACTAATGTAGTTTACAGGCAAATGTAGGATCACTACCTCCTAATACTAGGCCTCCGCGACGACAGTATCCGCACAACAGATCTTCAAGTAGATATTATAGAGACAGACCTTCCTTTCCTAACAATAATCAACAGAATTATGGTAGAAATGGAAACTATAATAATAGGTCACAAAACCAATATTACAACAACAGTATGCAACGTAACCGATATACATATGCGAGAAGACAATTTCAAACCCCGCCGCAACCGTGCTATCAAAACCAGTATTCACAACGTCGAGGGAACACATATTTTCCACGACAACAACATTCTTATAACGGTCAACAATATTCGTCTCCTCGATACAATAATCACTATACAAATCAACGCAGGCAACCCGCAACACAATACGGTCAAACATACCAAAACTACAACTCACGATCGGAACAGAACCGTTATTACAGTTCCAACATGCAACAAGGTCAGACTTACATGACACAAAGTGATTCCCAACCTCAATGTAGTTATGGTAAAAATTACAAGTCAAGCGAACATTTAAACGAAGATCTCTAGTGACAGACACGAAGTATGTCTCTGGCAAACGAAGTCCAGCGTATACAAAAACTCTTCGTACAAATTTGATCATTCACAAGAATATGAAGAAAATAACAGTGGAATATCAGCGTTATAAGTATGATGCCATAATCGATAGTGGAAGTCAAATCAACATATTTGCAAAAGTGCAGTCAGAAACAAAAAAAATAATTCGATACGGATAACTTAAATTATCAGGCATTACTCAGAACACGATAGTACTTCATGAATATGTAGTTTTGCCAATTCAGATTGAAAGTAAAATATTTAGAATTTTATTTTGGTTAGTAAAAGATTTTAGCCCTAACATACTACTCGGTAATTCATTTTTGGACGATCATAACGCCTTTCTTGACTATAAAACTCATACATTTACGCTTCAATATTTCGGAAAAATTCCACGAAGACAACACGGCAAATTCACCGACGAATTGTTTTTTTGTCAAACTTTATTACAGAGACTTTAGAAAAAAAAATGACCCATATATTGCGACCAAAAGACGAGTATTTTTACAACCTAAATCAGTCATAAATGTTCCTTTAGGACTTTTTGAACCAAAAACAGAACAAGAAATGTTGATTAAACCAAATTTTGAATTAGCAGAGAAATTACAGATTTTGGTCTCACGTTCTCTATTGTCAAAAGACAACATGATTCAAATCACAAATCGCACCGATTCTAGAATTGTGTTACCACGACATTCTATTTTGGGCAAAGCAGAAAACGTTTACGAACAGGTTGAAAAAGAATGTCATTTATTACGTACAGAAGAAAACATGACAGAAGAAGAAAAACGAAATCTTGAAATAGGTAGATCACTATTCAAACGATGTTATTTTGATGAAAGCGAAAAATCACCAACGCATATCAGGGAACACATTTTCCAGCTTTTATACGAATATGCCGATTGTTTTGTTTTTGATGAATCTAGAATTGAAAAAATACGAGACTTTCAGTATAGAATTGTAACCATAAACGATGTTCCTTATTTCCGTCGTTCTTACCCAGTTCCGATCACATTAAAAGACCACGTCGACGAATATTTGAACCTTCTTTTGAAGCTTGACATACTAGAACCATGTCATTCACCTTACAATAACCCGATAATGTTCTTGCTACAACCAAATAATAGTATTAAGTCAATTTTGGACCTCCGAGGGCTCAATTCGTATTTGGCACACCACGCCACCAGCTTGGAATCTATCTCACATATCGTCTCTCGTTTATCAGGGAAATTATGGTATTCGAAACTAGATCAGCGAGGTGCATTTTTACAATGCGAATTACATCCATCAAGTCACAACTACACAGCTTTTAGTTTAGAAGAAAAACAACAAATGAGATTTAAGAGACTCCCGCTCGGACTTTCACAATCACCTTCCACATTTCATTCGCTCATCAGCAGTAATCTATCCCATATTTATCCCAATAGAATGGCAGTTTAGCCGGATACACCGTAAATAATGTTCACCATTTTACGCGAAATATTTCCAGGAATTAGAAATAGAGGCATGAAATTTTCATTGCAGAAGACAGAAATTTTGAAAACTCATATTGTTGACTTGGGTTCTCATTTATGCAATCAAGGATTTTTTGTATCTACTAAAATCTTAGGTGCAGTTAAACATTTTGAAAGACCAACCACCGTCAAGAAACTCAGATCGTGTTTAAGTTTGTTCCTATCTCGGACTTTTTACTAAGAGATTCTCCGACATCTCAGCTTGCTTATACGACCTTCTGAAAAAGAACCAGGAATTTTTGTGGACCGATAAGCATACACTCGCTTTCGAATCCCTCAAAGAAGCAATAATTTCCGCTTCAATACTGAAAAACTATGGTGTTAAGGATTACACACGAGTTTATACCGACAGCAGTACCACTTCTTTTTCAGGAATTTTAGAATAATGCAGCATTAACGATGACACCACCGACGAACATTCATGGCGACCGTGCGCATATTTTTCACGTAAGATGCCAGAAGTTGATAGCAAGAAACCAATCCATATTCTCGAACTACTTGCAGTAGCAGAATGGCTTAAAGAATTCAATTACTATTTGCTAGGAAAACCATTCATCTTACTCGTAGACTCGAAAGCAATTTCGTTCTATACACGCGAAGTTTCAAGATCTTCAGAGATTGAAAGAATATTATCTTACATTAATGAATTCGAATTCGAAATCAAACACGTACGTAGGTCACAGAATAAGGCAGATTCACTCAGCAGGTATGTTAATATGAAAGAAAATTATTCATATGACGACCGCGATATATCTAAAGTTGATCATTACATAATCAACAAGTAAAACAAACATCTCAGGATACTATCGCTTCTAGTGAGACAAGAGTTAACAATAAAAAGTGTACAACACTAACAAGTACACGCCTGTGCACTACTAGTACATCGAAACGTCATTTTCCAGCAGTTACGTCAACACTTTTAAAAGATGAACCACCTCAAAATCCTTCTCCGGTAGCGCATTGTAATTTACTAAATTTACAACTCAACCACGCT
The DNA here is from genome assembly GCA_022664845.1 of Lepisma saccharinum. Lineage (NCBI taxonomy): Eukaryota > Metazoa > Arthropoda > Insecta > Zygentoma > Lepismatidae > Lepisma > Lepisma saccharinum. The sequence continues at coordinate 9,177 of JAGDQP010052030.1, read as the reverse complement.
AATTCACGTAAAGATAAAGAAATATTCATTACAGCAGATGAACAAGATGTTCAGTGTCTTACATACGACATTTGGAAAGAAACAGCACCGATCATAGAAATGAAAGAATTACCTCAACCTCTGAAATTAGATCCATATTTTGGAGAAATATACAATTTTCTAAATAACGAAATTTCCAATCCTTCAGCCAAATTGGTTCGACAGTCAAAAGCCTTCCGGCTCAGTAACAACATTCTGTACTGCTTATATCGCTTCGACAATCTTGATAAGCTATTAGTTTGTATACCAAATTCATTGCGCATGAAGATTTTCGAACAACTCTATATCCACTTTATCAAGGATTCAACAGGCTTTACAATTTATTTCACTCAAGAGTTTATCTCGCAAATTTGAAACCCTTCCTGCAAGATGCTTTCCGTCGATATGTTGCATGCCAAGCAGCTAAGAAACCGTCTAGAAAATTTGTACCAAGACCGCAACATCACCCATCCGCTACTGAGCCATTCTCACATATTTACTGGGATGAGGCAGGCCCAATGACTACTTCTTGCAATAAGAACCGATATTTCATTGTAGTCACAGACCAGACAACACGTTTTATAGTGAGCAAACCTATACCAAGTTTAAAGATTAAAAATCTCATTAAGTTCCTCGAAACCGACATTATTTTGAAATACGGTTGTCCCAAAATCCTCAGTTTTGACAAATTACCAAGTCATCTTTCTAACGAGTTCATAAATTACTGTAGGAAACTTGGGATAAAAACAAAAACCTGTCAACCCCAAGGTCACCGTAATATTGGTCTTTCCGAAAAGTACATAGGTACAACCAAAAGATCATTAAGGTCAGCATGCTTACACGATAGCCGTCTCTCGGATTCTTGTCTCCCATTAATTTTGTTCAACCTCAACACCCAAATTCACTCTAAGCATAAATTTTCAGCATTCGAACTTTTACACGCATTCCAGCACAACTTCCAATTTGAAACATTATTAGAAGTAGCTTACACTTGTCCAACCCACGAAGACCGCATTCAACTTGTGAAGAAATTACGCGAAATCGCTCATAGATGATTAGCCCAGCGTTCTGAATCAGACAAGGCCAGAATACTCTAGAATTCTACTCCAATTAACTTCAGCCAAATCAGGAAGTTCTCATCTGCAATTTGAAAATTCCAACAGGAGAATCGAAGGTTTTTACATATTACTTTAATGTACCAGGCCGTATAGCACATACTTTAAATAAAAACACCTATAAAAACACCTGAATTCAAAAATGTCAAGAACCAAACGTGCCTAAGTCCAATTGATGTTTCAAGTCTTAAACCATATATCAAACCGAAGCAAGAATAATAGAAGCAAAAAAACAACAGAGAAGAAGGAAAGAAATCGGATCAAAAGTCAAACTACTACTACAAAAAACTTAAGTTTTGGTCCTCAATTTAATGTTTTTTTTAGAAATATTCTAGAAAAATGAAAACGTAAATATTAAGATGATAATTCTCCAAGCGAGTCTTTGCCAACATAATATTAGGACAGACCAGACAAACATATGAGTCCGGCAGTAAACGTAGATATAAGCATCCTTCAAGTTTTACTTTCTGCATTTCAATAATAACAAACATTTATTATAGATAATATTTACTCCTAAAGTAATAACAATAATCTACGAACCAATAATTACTTTTATAGAGTTTACAATTCACTTCCTGGGAGTTATGCAACGTACTCTACATCTCTCTTTCGAAAATTTATACTATATTTTGTAACATGAATTAACCCTTGCTTCTTTTGCAGATACAACCACGAAACACAGCGACGACACCATCTGATTTCTATCTCGAGCAATATTCAATGAACATAGTGACTAGCTTATCCGACGAGTTTTGTCCCTTCAGTATGTATATAAAAAAAGAAAGAAAAATAGTAACCGAGATTGTGTTTTATCTTTCGATTTATGCAAACATATACATAGATACATTTACTTACCTTAGTGCAGCTCCCACCAGATTCTTTTCCTCTTCAAAATACGTAATAAACTTCGGCAATTTATTATTTTCTTCCACGTTACGAACCGATTCATTTTCAAATTCTTGTTTTAGAAAGGAAAATAACTTTAAATGGAACAGTTCATTTTGTCCCAATAAATATCTCTTACCCAACTCAAATTCTTTCTGCAATAAACGACGATTTTCTGGAATACAGACACAACTAACCTTTCTTTACCTATTCCGCCATTATTTTCAGTAGAAAATAACACCATGTCCTTCCTTTTAATGATATTTATATTCCTAGTCCCAAATTTAATCTTCATTGGTTACTTTTGGTATTTTATCCATAGACGACCTATGCCACCTTCATCATCTCCGATGACTCCTAATGACGATTCAGGTTCAGCCAAATTGGTTTCTCCACCGAATAAACTCACCCTTCAACGAATCCAAATGTGGAATCTTTAACTAAAAATTCACGACTTGTTATGACGCGACCTAAAGTAGTCCGACAACCACAAAAAAAATCAATAAATAAACATCAAACAACGTACGACGTACAGTATTCTATAATTTCATAGTTTGCCATTAAACTATGTTACAATTAACCATATTGTGTACATAGTATATTAATCACTAATTTTATTCATGCTCCAATTACTATATTATATCAATTGAGCACCATTTCCTAGAGTTAGCAACAATGCCTTATTTTAGTCCTTTGTTTAGTTTTATTGCATTTATCCATATTTTGATTGAATTTCATATATTTATTTGTTTCTATTTTTAATCAATTTAACTTCCATTCTTTAGTTTCTTAATTCAATATTAATTCATTTAACCCTTAACATATATTACATTTACACATTTCAACCCCTTCGACATGCACTATCAACATGGAAAATTATTGATTAATTTCACAAAATATATAAAAAGGACGAAGTTTCTGCCAGAATCCATCTGATGCCCAAGCCATCTATCATTCTACAATTACTACAGCAGCAGCGACATGTATCCAGAATGTTACATCTTGATTCAACGTCTACTACAGCAGACAGTCATCTTCATCGATGAGTACTTCACACCAAGGAGATATCCCACCGCTTCTTCATCAGCCAGTTCAGCGGAATAAGACCATCAACCCCTTACATCAGATTCAACATTGATTCTTCGACAAGAAACTTCACCTGGGGTATTATCCCTCAACAATTGATCCTCCCAAACATTATCTCCCACTGGATTCATATATTTTGAACAATTCTCAACAACAGTTTCACATCAGTTCCCTCCCACTTCAACAGTGAATGACCCAGTGTATAAATTTTCCGCTTAGTGCATAGTGACGAACGATTTTTCGAAATTGCAAATGTCATCGGACACTCTCATGTTAGTGTATGTTGAATAGTCTTAGTTTATAGACGCTTTACAACCTATGAACGATCAACACAGGTGACAATTCGTTAATCATACGCTATCAATGCCATTAACAAACTTGTATTTTCTTTAGTTAAGCTAAATGGTCAAGAAAACAATTTACAGTGACAATCGTCGATATTTAACTTCATTTTTCTACGATCCATTAACATTTTGTTCTCTCAATAGAAGTGAACTAAGAACTTTTGGTTGACAATATGTTAATTTAATTATATCCAATTTATTGAACTATTTTTTAACATAAATATTAATGTATAATCATTTATGTTACTCAACTACATAATTTTCGTATTTAAAGGGCACTATAATTTTTTTACATAAAATAATCCTTCAAGAGGAATTCTTTGTTTATTTAAGTGCATCAATGTAATTTTGTAATCAAATATTTGTCTTATGTTTCTTATTATTGTTCATTATTATTGTTTTACTTGTTATAGCCTTATTACAGTAACTCCAACAGCAACTTTGGTTCCAATTGTCGCTACTTTTTAAGGCACGCGTAGTGTTGTATGACCGCATATTCATTTTATTCATTTCATTATTTTTCTTATATGTTTGAACAACAGTGTATTTAATTTGTACAGCATATGATTTATATTGAATTAATTCTAAGACTTGTCTGCACGTTTATGAATCATGATCAATCGCTACAATTGTCTCAAGCTCCAAGGTAACTTTTATTATTACGTAATTACACAGTAACGTACTAGAATGTGACTGTGATACCATTTTCGTTCTCATGTACAAATCTATAATACAAATTCCTTTCGTGAAACTTCGATTTGACCTTGGTTGACAAGAACTTTTGAATTATTACAAGAACCACGTGACATCCCAGAAACAATGAGTGATGTGAACACCAGTAAAATGACTTTTCCAAGGAATGATCCAGGATTTCACGTTGAACGAGTGTAACGTAAGAACCTTTCCATGAAATTATTTTAACTTCACCTTGAACAATGTAACCTTCCAACGTGAAACCGATCAGTGCTTCCTTCGATTCGAAAACAAACAATTATAAATATTACTGAAATCTTCTTCTTTAGGCACTCGCATACAACCATCTAAAGACTCTACAACTTCAGCTTAGAATCAACGAACGTCTGTCTACAAACTTATTCTTCAATCTGGACTTAGAAATATTATAGATATCCTTCATATTGGTTTTAAACACGATTAAACTATTAACGGTGAAAGTGACAATTTAAAACACGAAGTGCATCCAACACATCATTCCAACAGCTATAGACATCTTAAATTTTGAAAGTACGTTGCTCACTCTAAATTGTTTAAAATTGTATTTGTTATCAGTTGGATATAATTTGGTATTTGGAGCTTAGCTTAACTTAAATTCATAGTATTTGTTAATCATATGTAGAGTAATCAGAATTGCTTCATGATTCATAACACCGACGCCGACGAGATGTATTGGCATCTCTTATCTACGTTCCATGTTTAAATGTATAACTTGTATTCTTCAGATTTACTAGCGAAGATCTATAATAAATGTCATCATTAAATGTTCATCTTTGTTTACTCATCCATAGCCTATTCCGCTAAAGAAGGTGTACAGCGCCTATCTTCTAGGTACCATTCCGGCAGCTCGGACACTTCCCGTGAAGTCCAGCGCCATTGCTATTATTTAGACCTCTCGCACACGCCCTCAGCATAGTCTTAATGTCCCCCGAGGCAGTCACTTATCATGGTGTTCGGCACCACAAATGTCTTATTTAGACCGACTACCCAGTCTGTTATCAATATATACGGCACTCACAACGCAACGAGTCAAAAAATACTACCAAGGTATCTCGCTTCCTTTCTCGATAACTAAACCAACATAGGAGAAGGGAAAGAGGAACGTTCTTGCAATTTTTCATTAACAGCTACGCCGTCCGTATCGCATTTTAACACCAACATCGGTTTTCTCTATTTAGTACACACGAGTTAGATGAAAAAGGTGAATAAGGGATACAATATTAAAGTTTTGATATTTGACATGAAAGATTTCGATGGAATAAAGAATTAAAATTTGAAGTGTTCCCACCCGGCGGCTGTAGGCGCAACACTCCACTTTCACTTGCTGCTTTCGCAAACACTGCAGTGTCTCTTAGTTTGTCGGAGTTTTCTCTTAAACAGTTTTTCGGACAAAGAAAATAAAGAGTACCAAAAATACTCACCATACAATTCTGCGTAAAAATATCCTATTAATCATTTGCGTAGTTCCCACTTGCATTTGAACCTCAGGGAAGCTTGGAGCGCGCTTCCAAAAATAGTTTGCACGGATTTTAACGCCGAATATCTCGAAATTGACTTGTTTAGGGAGATACTCGTATATGAATCGCATGAAAATTACCCTACATATAACTATTTGGTTAAATCTATTTATAATAATAATAATTATTATTATTATTAATGATAATAATAATAATACTAATAATAATATTAAAATTCGATAAGTGAGTTTTGGCAGGTGTGTTAGCTAGATTTAACATCACATAAAGATTTGAGCAGTAGAGTAGTACGTGGTAGTCAAATTGAAAGTAAAATCCGCTTGCTAAAATCTCACTAAAGATCTTGCGGTTTAAAAGTTCAAAACAGGGTTCGCTGACGGTTCGTTTGCTTGCGTTTTACAAACCGCACCGAAATATCATTTTATGCTCGTCCTTCAGGTACGGGGATTCGACCAGATTTCCTAACATGCTGTGCTCTGTCTACAATAATGTTTCTGTATTAAACAAGTGGATATTTAATTACCACCATCATATTACATATACAATGATACCGATGAATTATTAGATTAAAAAATAGCAATCAACATGCCAAAGTACTAGAAGCAATAACTAAAAGGAACAAAGATGATTGCATAAAATTCATACTCAAGTTAAACAAATAGTATTGCCCGTCCATTATGAAACGTCCAAGGCAGCACTGACGGAGTTCAGACTCGGAAACGCCAAATCAAAAAGTGGCCGTAATCTGGTCACCATACTCACTGGATAATGCCACCGGAATATTCTCCGACCAATCATTTACCTGAGTTTCAATATTTGCGAGAAGGAGGAATATAATAAAAGATCTGACTTCAAATAGATAAAAGAAATGAAAAGATATAGATCCAATCAGCAAAATCTCAGACGGAAGGCCGAGAGAGGGAAGGCGGGTTGAACAAGTCACTGCCTCCCTTTAAGTTTACATCCACTAAAGTCACATCGCATCGACTAAAGACATGCATAGTTAACAGGATTAACTAACTAACTAACTCTATGGCTTATGGAACTCGCAAGTTCATCGCCGCAGTAACAAACGTTCGCCATTGGATTCTATCCTGGGCAGTATCAAGCCAGTTTTCATCACGAACAACTACTTCTCGAAGATCTCTTCTAATATTGTCCTAACGACGTCTCGGTCTTCCCAATGGCCTCTTTCCATCGGGCCTTCCAACCAGGATAGAATATAATCTTCGTTTTGCCCCCATCCGAGCTACATGCCCTGCCCACCTTAGTCGTCTCGATTTCATTATTTTTACAACATCTGGTGAATCGTACAGTCCGTGGAGTTCTTCATTATAAGGAAATGAAAGTCAAAGGTGTCAGCAAAGAAAATTGTGAGAAGGAAGTGCGTGGATGTAGCAAAATAGTCAGACACATGGCACATACAAACAGATCATGTGAAGATAACAAGATCATCACATGTCACACCAGACACAGAACAGTGATAAAGAATGTATACAATCCAATATAAACATATCTAAAAGATGAAAACTTCAGAAATATAAGCTTACAGCACATTCTGCATTCTTCAAAATCGAGCATTATGCTCATAGGCGAAGCAGAAAGAGAACTATAAAACATGCGTAGAAAACACCTAATCGCAGCGTAGAGAATCGAAGAACAAAAGACATGGAAACTCAGTGATCAATCACTACTTTAGACTTCTTCAGTTTCAATGGCCAGCAAAAGCTTAATTCTATCTCGTTCATAACCACTTTCTTGGCCTTATCTGAACTCACTACCTTTCATTGCTCGGAATCTTAAGAAAATTGTAACTATATGATCAAGTGTACCCCGGAACTACTAATTCTGGTCACGCAGTTCGGAATTCTGTCATCGACACTACGTATTGAAGTTCAATTTTTAAGGTGCTTTCTACAACTCCCCAAAGCATAACCGCTATACTATATCGGAAGCCTACAACTAACCTCGTACATAATATAACAATAATGTACATTCTCACCCCACTGAACGGAAGAAGCTGCGAAAGTACTTACGCACATTCGTCGCTGAAGTTTCCAAGTGACAAAACCTATCGCACTTAATCGTAATGAAATTAATTTAAAGGTTCGAATAAAATCAATTTAAAACAATCCTTACACTCACTGGTAGTGAACACAGCGAAAGTTATCTACAAACGAACTTCAGTCTGATTAATGTGTTGTATCGTAAAGCTAGGGTGAGCAGCAATTTACAAAAGCCAACACAGAACACATCGCGTTAAGGGGAATTCTCACCCTTGGGACAGTGAATGGTTTCTCCTATCTAAAAGCATGTAAACTTTTTATTAAAATAAATCGGTAAGTAATGAAGTTAATGACTTCCAATTTTGAAAGCGAGGACTTGAGACCCATACAAAATGTATCATGGCTTCAATTTTCTTTTACATAAAGTAATTTACATGTTTCTAATATATACCATATATGCGGCAACATTGGTTATGGCAAAAAAAAAGAATGTTTCTTTTATTTTGGTTTCGTTTTCTTTTTCTTCGCGGGGTCACGTTTGTGTCCAGACGTAAACAGAGTGTGGAGGAACGAGCTCCTGACTTTATCCAGATGTCACACATTCCTTCAGCCCCTTCATGGTCATTGCCACTAGCCAGTGCATTGTCTATCTTGCGAAGGACTTCCGGAACTTTCTTAAAAACCAACTTGTGTTTTTCTGTCATATTACCTCTTTACCAAAACTTAGTTCCCTATCTCTGAACCTATAAATCACTACATTTCAAACAAATGGTTCATAACAGCATTATCAATATATCAAATTAACACCATTTTACACCAAAAGTTGAAACAAACATTATTAAACTTTATAAAGTATTCAACATTATTCATTATTCAACTCTATAAACATCATGATAGAGCTGTTATATCACAAGATGTTACATAGTTACTATTTTTTTCCTCCATCCGTCGGAATGTACATACTATATTACGATTTTGAACTTGTCCTACCGAGCCGCCGTAGATCAGTGGTAGAGTGTTGGCGTAGTATTCGGGATGTCGTGGGTTCAATCTCAGCGACCGAGCATCAGGGAGTACGCCAGGAATGTAGTCGAAGGGGGGTGTCTAAAGTTATTGGGGTGGTGTAATTCATATTCAGTTATACACTATATACTATACAGTCATCCATTATAATAGCATCTCTGCACTCTAACACTGCAGGGGGCAGCCAGCAAACAGATGCTTTCATACGGGGATGTTTATTGTTTCCTGCCTCATTTCTTTTGCTGCTGATGGATTTTTGCGAGGTGACAAAGGAATGTAGCCCAAAAGAAGCTATTTCTTCGGAATAAATGCAAAACTACTACCAAGATTTGATTGTGTATTACCATAACTGCCGTCTTCATAAATCGAAATTCCAGGAATTTCTCACTATTAAATGTCGCGAAAGAAACCCCCCCCTTAGGGGGACTGTTCAGAAATTTTCCTTTGGGGGGTGTTGTCAAAGTCTAGGGAGGGTGTTAGGGGGGTGTCGGGG
>JAGDQP010052028.1:0-13880 GCA_022664845.1 Lepisma saccharinum | reverse complement strand
AACTTACGGTAGTTCGTTTAATAAAATCCATTTGCTCGTGGATAGATAAAATTGGAGGGATGTAACCCGCTAATTATGCAGGAGAGCCGCAAGACACTGCACTTGCTTATTTCACAGATGTTACTAAAAATATGTTTATTTCCAATTTGAATTTATTTATGACTTTCAAACGCAGCCAAAGATAGTGTATAGCAAAGAATGCGTGAGGAGTCGGCCAAAGTCTAAAGTGAAGGTACTATCTTGGGATTTGAGTGTTGTAGCTGAGGAAAAAACTGGCAAACCTCAGTCAGGATGGTAATCGCTGTTATTATTCTGGATTGGGAAACAAAAATGGTGTTAGATGCAATGAAGCGTCATTTTGAGTTGTATTAATAACAACTATGTACAACGGATGCATATCATTTTCATTGTAGAATAGAGAAAATGTTGAAGACACGAAACGTCTAATGCTTGTTTCTATAACCAAAAGCCCACCCACAGATCGTCCGATTTCACTTCCATGCAATTGAGACAAGCATTCAATCTTCTTAGAGGGGAAAGAGGGACCACTTATTTAGAGCTGAATTTTCAATCGAAAAGAGTGGTTTTCTACGAAAGGCTCTCCATTTGGATGGAAACGGTGATCTTTTTACACAGAATTACGATACTTTTGGATGTAATTTATTCATCAAACTGGACAAAATGATTTCTCATCTTTTTAGAGTGGTTTATCTCTCATCTTTATAGAGTGATTCACAATGCATTATGGGTACTAATCAGGTTTGTTCTCCACCATTTGTTACAGCAAAGGCTATCGAAAGACGACGCCATACTGTAAAATTAATTGCATTGCCCTTAGTTAAAAATGACAACTGAAAACCTAAAAACTTTTGCAGTAACAAGAAAATATACCAGAAGACGGCAGAAGTAAGATATGTATACAGCCACTTACAAAAGTAAATGGAGGTTGGATGTATAAGAAATAGAAGCGATTTCCGCCATTAGAATTGTTTCACTATACGCCTAATAGTTAGACAATCAACTTGACTGGCACTAAAACATGACATGCTAGGATATTCCTCCATTCGGAGGAAGAAAGATTTTAGACCCTGAGCATCATTTAGAGAACCACGAGAAAGTTAAGCAGAAATTACATTCAAGTTTAGTTCTAAGAGATAGGAATTAAAGCAAAGCAAAGGAAAATAATAATATGGACATCATGCAGGATTCATCATTATGTTATGCAAGAAAACTTGTCTCGCTCGAACACACACAAACAGTAAGAGAGAGAGAGAGAGAGAGAGAGAGAGAGAGAGAGAGCGGAGGAGGGAGAGAGAGACGGAGAGGGTAAGGATAACTGTTTGTGTTCCTAAATAGAAAAGTAAATCCTTCGGAAGAGCTATTATTTTATCCAATCTCTCTCTCTCTCATGTTTCAGAACTGGGACTCTCATACGCACATAAAGAATGCGTATGCGTGAGAAAGTAGTAATAAGTAATAGAAAAAATAAAGATGAAGAGAGAGAGAGAACCAAAGACATGAGAAGAAAACTTCAGGAAAGATAGGGAGAGAGAAAGACCAATTAAAAGAAAATGAGAGCTACATTATCATCATGCTAAAGGACACACACACTGTTTACTCTAATATTCGTCATTGATGCCTCGTAAGTTCTCGAACCGGAGATAATATCTGTTTCCAGCCATTATTTTATGCGAAAAAAGACACTGCCTGCTCGGTAATCGAAGAATTATAACATATTGTTAAGAAACATTAAGGGCTATTGTTATTTAATATTTTCAGCATGTTTGAGTCAATATGCATTTTTTGCCGGCCGTGTAGCCGTGCGGTCTGAGGCGTTAGTCCAATGCCTCGAAGCTCGCGGGTTCCATCCCCGGCAGGGGCATGGGTGTGGATTTTAACTGGCTGTAAATGGGCGAATCGTGACGGGCCGAAGTCAAAAGTCACTAGACTGGCCCATATAAAATTAAGTTTACCAAAATTTTAATATGCATTTTTTTAAAAAAAAATCCTGAGTCCCCCACGAGCTTCCCGCATAAAATCTTCTGGAAGAAACATGGTTTGTTTTGTATCTGGTATGATCCATTTAATTTACATCACGATAGCCGAACTTATGAAGAAATCTCCTGGGTTATAAACAACCCTTTAAACAGCTGTGTTTTAGCGTTTTCATCAAGATGAGACATGCTTTATCCCGTATGCTTCGTAAATGCCAAGCGGATAGCACACCTTAGCCCCTGGCGAAGATCCAACCAATATTTCCTCAGAGTTTAGACAGTATAAATTTCGTCTTTTTTCTTTGTTTACTGTTTTCGTCCCACGGTGCGTTATTCGTCGACACAAGTGAATAATCGCTCGTTAAAGTAAATCAGTATAGCACCTCGATGGCGGTCCCTGACGCAATAACTCAGGACTCTTACTTGTGCACTTGGCTGAAAGCGGATGATTTAAAAGCATGACTCTCAACAAACTCAATATTCATTATCATGCATAGCTTATAGCGAGTAAACGAGCTTCTAAACAGCACACCATCCACCCCAGTTGTCTGCGGGGCCTGGAATAACGGTGAAGTAGGATGTTACGGCCAATAGCGGCAGTCAGCGCTCACGATTGTGTTCGCGAAAGGACCTCAATCAAGTTCACTTGCCCCAGGCCCCTGTTTACCTTAATCCGCCACTGGCAACAAGTACTGCCGAATAGATAAACGTATATTATAAACTATGAATATTGAAACGTCCAATATTTCAGGCGATCCCTCCAGTGGTGTAGTGGAGGAAAATTAGTACCAGGACGCTTGATTCATGAATAGTTTGTTAGAGTATGAGTTTGAAAAGAACCGTGTACATTAAATGTATATCGTCATCCTGGAACCAGAAGGTACTATGTCCACTTTTTGGCAAATGTTAACACTGCAGTCGAAGACCTTGTACTGAAAAGCATGAAACCCAAAAATAATATCTCACAAAACGACCTCCAAGTGGCTAGAAATGTTAGAAATGAAATGAATTTAAACACGATTTAAATGGAACTTTAAACTTGAACACTGTTTTTTATTTCTCAAAAGTAGCAAAAGTGGACATAGTACCTTCTGGTTCCAAGGTGACGATATAGCAATGATAGCATTAACGCCACTCCTACTACAAGAATAATCAACTGTGGTTGTCGGCAAAATTGCTATATGTATTTGCAAAATCCACAACAATAGATTTAAATGCCAAAAATATTTAAACAAAACAGAAGTTATTGGTATTTTATGCTGTTTTAATCAATTTCCAAGTTTCTGTGCTCTTCGTTCACAGAGTTGCCAGGTACCATTAGCTTTGTCGGATAAACTTCAAAATTCCGTGTTGATAAACTTCAAAATGGACACATGTTGCAAAACATAGGTTTATGAAAAGTGTCAGGCCGGCTTTTCTTGCAGGCGCTGGTCACGTGCTTTGCTTGCAATTTCTATGAGTAGCCAATAGAAACTCGTCTTACGCGGAGAACACGTACTTAAACATCGAAGTACATTGAAGCAAAAGCTTGAAGCAATAGTGGAAATTATATTGTGAATTATATACTTTAAAAGCCTTGCCAGTAAGAAAGAAAATATTTTCAATAATTTTTCAGAAAATAAAACTGTTTCGGAAATAACAAAACGTTTCAAATATGATTACTTGTATATTTCATGCTGTGTAATTACATATTTAAGCAATGGTTGAAAATAAACATATGTATACGTACAATGAACCTAATTATTATAACTGCCAAGATCTGCCTACATCATGAATAGCGAAATCAGTAAGGCCCGTTTGACACGGAAGCCTTTCTCGTACGATAACTGCAAGCAAAAATACTATCGTGTCAAAACAAAAAAATGCTCAATATAACAATATGCTATGTTATTATCCCACAAGAATTTTTATGGAATATGTGCTAAGAGATATATTACGATTAATCGTAGCATAAATGCTTGTGTCAAGCGGGTCTTGTGCCAACAAATATACTATTTTTTGCAGTAAGTAATGATGCTGCTATATTGTTTTTTTCCTCGTTTTCTGTTTTCAAAGTTCGAAGGAGAGAATAGACCAAAGATTTTTGTTGTTCTGCGACAGTCATCATCAACATGTGCACACACAGAAATTTTGCCTAGTGTAGTAGACTCGCCATAATAATTATATCTTTGAACGTACATTTACTAAATTTTAAAGCAGAAATATTTGAAAGCGAAAGATGGTTTTGGATAAATTGTTATTATTGATATTTGAGTATAACTGTTAATTTTTTGAATAGTTTATATTTGTGCATTGCCAGAAAATCGCAAATTAATACTCTTAGGATCTTCTGCCTTGAACACGAACAAGACTATCCATTTTAAATTAAAATAGATCGCAGCATAATGTGCTTTTAAAAAGACTGCTAGATTACTAGCAAGAAAGGATCGCAACAAAAGTAGCTAAGAAACACGCCCTGGCCGACAACAGGAACGGTCGTGAATTCTATACACCTATAGTTGGGCACAATAATAAACTTACGTTAGTAGTTATGGCTATTGTGTATTATTTATGACATAAAGTGAAAACAGGATAATTGGAAATTGAAGATTACACTGTGCAATCCTGTTTAACAATCGACGGCCTCCGGATGTGTTACTGTTATGCATACACATGTATTAATAGCAAGTTTCATTAGATTAGGTTGAGATAGTATGTAAGTACTAATTTAATATTCTTCGAAATGTTAGGTATACTATGGAGTGACCGTTCTACACAGAGACTTCACATGGAAAACAGTAGTGAAACGTATATTTTCAACGGCTCAAACTTAGGAAACATCCACCAATTAAGTAGGAAGAATGTTAAGTATTCCTGGTTACACCCCTGCACACGTACTGAAGTGAGAATGTTGGAGTCATTCGAGACTGCAATATTTTGCTTTCTGTCCTATTCTTTGGTCGTAGTTTTATACAATAGCTAATGCAATAACGTACATTGATTATATATATTTTTATTGACCTTGTTCTAAATACTTCAACAGAACTATTAGTTTTTACAATCTGAACTGTGATGTCTGTTTCTCACAAAATACTTTGCGTCTCTTCTCTCTGCATGGGCTTCTCTCCATCCTTATGCTCTACACACACATGCTTAACGGAACGTCATCACGAAAAGTAAAAAAAAAAAACCCTCCTACTTTATACACTGACACGAAATAGTAATAAGCAAACGTATCTACTCGCACGCTTCTGTTAAATGTAATAAAGACAAATATTTAAATACTTTCCATAAATATCCGGAATACACTTCAGAGTTTCCTTCGAGAAAGCTTTCTTCTTGCAACTCTCAGGACATCTACGTCCGTGTTTCTAACAATAACTGTCGCCAGTGCCTTAATCACTTGATGCCGTCGAGAAGTGTTGTACGTTTGAATTTTGAATATATTTATGGCCTATAAGCAACTTTGGCTCTGACCGGGATAGGGTGAAGGAGAGGATATTGGAAGGTAGTCGGTCAGGGCCTGTTATGACTAAGAAGAACCGTGGTGGAAAACGGCAGTCAGATTTTATCTAATTAACAAAATTGTTTCCTTGAAAGTGATTCAGTTATGTCTTCATATACTTCTCAAATAGTATTATATTTCACAGTTCATAATACTAATATATAATATCCATGACTATACTTGGAACACGTGGTAGCTACAAAATGATAGATTATAGAAATATGTATTTCATAACAAAAGGGAATTGTTCATACAATTATGCCAAATGTGATAATAAAAGGACATTGATTCGCGCATGATATTGAACTATTTGATACCAATTACTTTCCCATTTTTCTTGAAGGCTACAATTTGGGAAGAGACTGCCTCCCCTGGCTTCCCCTTGACGTCGTCCCTACCATCATCCTTGATGGAAGTTTAACTGAAAATATCTGTATCATCCGTAGCATTGTGTTCGACTCAAACATTCCTCACCATGAGCTTCATGCAACATGTCGAACATTTTTGTTAAAATTCTCTGCAATTTGACTCTGAATTTCATGCAGACTCGCTGCTCTTCCAGTTCCTTTGTGGTCGGGTAACTGAGTCACCACAGGCATACAATACATCTGCACTCAACTCGCTCTTTCTAGTGCGTCACTGCGATTAGCACCAGGTTTGAAAACTTGGCCAATTAATCAACTAGGATACGGTTATGCTATTCCACTGACCAAATAACACTTGATCGGCAGAGATGTTTAGTGATATAAGAGTGTCACAGTCGGCTCTCTACATACAAATTTTATACAAGCTTTACGACAGAAGTTCTGTTTGTTTTTGTATAGACCTTATATGTAGGCTAATCAAGATGGCTGCATAGTCCAGATAGTACAAGACGACTAATCAGAAACCTGCACAAACATTTACTAATGAAATTGTAGAGCAAATTTCAGCGAAGTAGTTTTCCCAGTACCTCCTAACGTCCCACCAATCCAAAGTTCTGTAAATGCAGCATTATGAAAATATAATTTATATTTCGGAAAAAATAAAAAGCAGGAAAAATACTTGAGATTTGGGTTCAGGGATCTTGATTTATAAGGCTATTATTAATATATTAAGGCTCCAAACTTCCTTTCTGGTATTTGTCTAAGTTCTCACCCTGTATGGCACACTAACGCCTAAACGAATGCAGATAAACGCACCTTAGATTTGGACTTTGATAGTATATGAATGGCTTCAAGCTATTGAAAGACCAAAGAAACTGATGGTATCTAAACCCAAATCTGGTATCACCATATCAGCTTCTTTCTAAAAGCTTTTGTTAGATTCTAATGTGTCATATTGACTGAGTGCGTATAGTGCACAAACACCTGAAGAGAAGTTTTATAGCCCTACAGGATGATAAACATTCTGACAAATAAAAGTATCTAAACCCAAATTTTAAATCAGTTTCTCCATCTGTTTTTATGTGTCTTAAAGTCTGAGTTCATTTAATGCAAAAATACATTTAAAATAACGCTGTAGCCTAACAAAAGCAAAAGCGGTCTCATAAGTCAAGATTTCTGCACCCAAATCCGAAATATGTTCTTCAATCTCGCCCATGTCACGAAGTACATTGAAACTTGCATGTAGTGTTTGATCTGTTGTAAAACACGAAGAGGATCCTAACACGAATTGGTTGCTGACAAGTTTCAACATACTACGTGTTTTGGCAGAAATACAAAGATTATATTCCTGGTTGGGATGATATTCGTAATCAACAAGCGTTGATGAATTCCTCACGGAGCAAGGAAAATCCCCGACAAATCAAACAGGGTGTCAGAAGGTGCCGAAGACCTGAATTTTTTGCTACAATAAAGAATGTCTCCATATTATGAACTTCTCGCTTGACAGAAGGTTTCTTACTTCACCTGTTTTATCTACTCTACCTACTAATTTCACAAATGTAAAAACTAATATAATAAGTTATACCATGTTTGAAACTTAAGGAATCTGTCAGATGTTTCGTTTTTCTTTCATTCAGCATGCTAAAGATTTTACTTTCTGATGGCTGGGGGAACGATCTTTCCGCGAATAATATTCTCCAAGACATATTCCCCCGCCCACCCGGTTTTTCCGCCCATGATTCGCTGTAGAGGATGACCTTTATGTTGTTATTAAGTCATCATATGATATGTAATTAGCTGTTCCTTTGTGACTTAAAATCATTGATAGTCAACCATTGTAGCTGAAGAGACTTAATTACTTGTTCCTTCTTTTCATTTGATTATTCCGTTCCTGTGGTGCCTTAAAAAATAATCGTTATGAACTAACAGAAATATTAACAACTGCAATGACCGGGGCTAGAGCCCGGAACTCCCAGTTGCTGGCTATGTAAGCTATGCATTGCACTATTATAGGAAGACCAATTCTGTGTTCCTCTAGCCTCTATGCTCTCCCAGTTCCTCATAGACACTGAAGGCCAAGTGTAAAAGTGAGGGTAAAGCAAAGATGTTGAACCTCGCGGGGTCCAACCTCAGCCTCATCTAAACTAGACCTGAAGACGTGAGGTAGAGGTTGAAAGGTTCAGGTTGAGAAGTTCAATCATGAGGTTAGGGATGAACGATTGAGGTTGAGGATGAGTGAGATCGAGTGATGTTGAGTTTGAGAATGTGAGAGGTCGATGTTGAAGTTGAATCGTGAGGTTGAGGATGATTGAGATTAAAGTTGAGTAAAGATTGGGTGCGGTCCAGGTTGAAGTTTCCTCATGACTTTGAAGTTATACATAAATAAATTGAGGTTGAGTGAGATTGAGGATAAATGAGGTTAAGGTTGAGTGAGGTTGGTGTTGAGTGAATTTGAGATCGAGTAAGGATAAGAAAGAATGAGGTTGAGGTGGAGTGAGGATGTGGATGAATAATACTAAGGTCGAGTGAGGTTGAGGTTCAATGAAATTAAGTAAGTGTTGTGGATGAATGAGGTTGAGTGATTTTGAGAATGAATGAGGTTGATATTCAGTGAGATTGAGTGATATTTAGGTTATGGAAGAAAGGTTGGAATTGAGTAATTTTGAGGACGAAAATGTTGAGGTTGACTGAGGTTGAGGTATAGTGAGATTGAGGTCGGGTGAGATTGATAATATGACATTAGGATGGGAGGAGGTCGAGTGAGGTTAAGTTCAAGTGAGAATGATGTTTAGTGGGATCGTGGAACGTTGAGGATGAATGAGGTTGCTATACAGTTATGCAAAGGTTCACTAAGGTCGAGTGACATTGGAATTCGGTGGGGTTGGGATTGAGAATGAATGAGATTCAAGATGAAATTAGGTTGAGTCCGAGTGAGGTTGTTAGTGGATAAGGTTTGAATCGATTTGGATTTAGATTGACGATGAGTGTGGTTAAGTGAGGCTGCATGAGATCCAGTGAGATTTACTAACATTGAGGTTAAGTAAGATTGAGATCGAAGTAGATTGAGTTTGAGTGAACTGGAAGTTGAGTGAGATCGAGGTTAAAATTACGCCGTGAGGTTGAGGATTATTATTATATTCAAAATATGAAAATGTTCGTGAAAAGAAATATAAAATAGCATTCATAGTAGATATTAAGCTAGTAAACTCCTGGTTAGATACGCAAATCAGGATACCAAACTTTCCCTGGTTTGGTATAGGTATTTTTCTATAGATACCAAACTTCACTCCCCTTTCAGAAAGAAATGCTAATTGTAAAATAACAACTATTTTACCATGCACCAAAATACACATCAAACTAATAAGAACCCATCGGTTTAAATAGAAGCGAGGAATTTCAAACGTTTTCAGTGTGTTTTGAAAACTCGATGTTTTGTAAAGGATAAATTCTCTATTTAACATACAAAATAAACTTTAAAATTAACAAGTTAAAACCTCTTTTGTGTTATTTGAATTACAACAATAGTTATCTCCTGAAATAAGGTTTTGATATTAGAGACATCTACTGGCTGCCAGTGTCACTCATAATTTCATAAACGTCTTAACTAGTTGACTTTTGTATCCTTCTGGGATTGCGTGCATTAATAAACGCACGATATTGTTATTCAATATCACAGTAACATGTAATGCCAAATAGATATACGTATATTGTAGAATAGTAACATTGAAAATCTCAATATGTCATGTGATTCGTGTCGTCGTGTGGTCATCGTGTATACTCTAGCGAATTCTTTTCCTTCCTAAATACTTTAATAAAACACACCGTTTATAGAAAAAAAAAACATTTCGCCCCAGTTTCTAGAGCTTCCTCACTCAGCTGTGAACTACTTTTTCAACGATGACCTAATCATATACATTTATAATGGTTTGACAGTGTTGCCAGCTACTGATTTCTAGTTACCCCGTTCTCTTAACAACTTTCCCCATTGTTCCCTTAAGTTTTCTGATTTTTTAAAATCAATTTGTCTCCTCTTTTAATAATGTAAACTGCTTCCTAGATATCTCAATTTTTCTGTGTTCTGATGTTTTTTGTATTCCACGATATGATGTCCTTCCTCAATTACATGTTGTGGCAATTCTGAGCTGTCCATTTGTTTTGCTATGTATCTTTGATGTTCCAAAGTTATCCTTGTTTTAATTTTTCTTTTAGTCTGACGAACATAAGGTTTCTCACAAGAGCATTTAATTTCGTATGTGTCTCCTGTCTCTTACGCTTCTATAACCTTTTTCTGTTTATTGAAAATGTTAATAGTTTCATGTTAAGTTTCAAAATCCCTTGTACCCCGAACCTTTTATATAGCCTTTGTATTTCTTTGGATTTACCTCTGAAGCCTGGTCGGTATCCCTGTTCTAATCTCCATAAGTTTTTGATCAACCGTTGGCTGCAGATTTATTTCGAATTTGTCCTTGATCTAACTTTTTCCCATAATATAATCATTTCCTGCTTTGTACATCCATTCTTCTCGCTCATGTTAATTATCTGCTTTGCCTCCTTTTTTAATGCTTTTTTTGCCGTTGTTAAGTTTCATGGCTCTTAAGAACATATATTTTTCACACATTTGCCTCATCTGTGCTGGGTGTCCAGAACTGTTACGTATATGCTCATCACCTGTTGTTAGTTTCCGGTAAACCCTTGTATCAAACTTCTTTCTTTCTTTTATACTAAGATATCGAAATATGACAGAGAGCCCCTGTTTTCATATTCTCGTGTTAATGAAATATTCTTATGCGAGAGGTTTAAGTTTTGATAAAGGCCATCTACTGCCTCTTTGTTTTTCCTTATTACAAAATAATCATCAACATATCTCACACCCATAACAATGCCTAGTCCCCCAAGAATATTACTTTCAAATTTATCCATAACGAAGTCTGTTAACACTGGAGAAAGTTGATTACCCATGGATAAGCTACTCTTTTGAAACCATATCATTTTGTTGAATTTACAATAATTGTAATCAATACCTATTTGAAGCTCCTGGTATATTCGTCCGGTAATAGCTTATCTCTGCCCTAGTACATTAAACACGTGAGAATTATGTCCAAAGTTTGTTGGCAAGGAAGGCTGGGGAATAAGTAAGTGTCTTTTTATATCAAAGTTGCTTAGGAAAGATTTTTCTGTGTCCTGTACATTTTATAACTTGTCCAAAACCTGGAATGAGTTGTTGACTGTGAATTCAAAGCTTGACTGTAATTCCCCAATGATCTTCCACAGATAACAAGGAAAATTTGTAACAAAATTCTAGCAGAGATGCAGTTCAAATGAAGCAAACTTGTATTGCAAGTCTGCTAATTTGCTGCAAATTTAATGCAAACCTCTAAGTTTCCGCAATTCGAACTGGCACCGAACCTGTTTGTAAGTTTGCATAGCAAGCCATCAAGTCTCCTGCAAGTGTGTGTAAGTGTGCAACACGCCTGCTGCAAGTGTTTCACTTGCATTACAAGCCTTTTACTTGTGCTGCAAGTCTTGTGCAATTGTGTGCATTACGCCTGTTGCACAGTATTTCACTTGCACTGCAAGTCTGCAACAAATGTGGGTAAGTTTACATAGCAAGCCTTCTGCAAGGGTTTCACTCTCCCGGCAAGTCTACTGCAAGTACACAGTGGCGAAGCGTGCATGTCACGGGAGTAAGCGCTGCATTTTCATTGCAAAAGAAAGGTGCATTATTTTATTATTTTCTATTCATTACAAATACGCCACTCGGAGAAACGTAAACCAAGTGACGTATTTGTAATAAATATTAAAATAAAGCATAACTATGTAATACAAAATGGAAGCGGCGCTTACACCCGGACACGTTACAGTTACACCCATTATTATAACATTTCACGTAACAACTTTGTTCTACATATATTATTAGATACTAACCGCAAAATTACGTTAGCCTCAAGACAGACACATCTATCAAAGGAATAAAACAAAAACAAAAATAGCGCCATAGCGGTGGCGGTACTGTCAACGGATTTTATACTTGTTCCACTTGGTGTTAAAAAGTGGAACTAAGACACTTGCTTTGCAGACTTGCATCTAGTTAACATTGAACTTGATACATCATGCTGCTCTTGAACTTGAAACCAGTAGATCATGTACATCTACTTCAAACTTCTTGTGGGCCTGCGATGCAAGGAAAATCTAGCAAGTGAAAATCAAGTTTACGTCATGTGCAGGTTACTTTCTTTAAAAACCTGCTGCAGATGTGCAGTACACGGAAAGTTTAGCAAGTCAAAATCAAAAAAATAGTGAAGACTTGCAGCAAAGCAACATGCTATCTGGGTTAGTAGTTTCATTGCCAATTTGTAAGTTAAGAGGTGGTACGCCGCCACAATCTATCTCACTGTTATATTGTCTTTATGAAAGTTAACTGTTCTGAAGGCAAATTGAAGGATAGGCGTTGAAAGTACAGAATTCTTTTTCTTTTCTTTATCGGTTATCCACTAACTATTTTTTAAGTCATTGAAAAGAAAGTAGTTCACAGCTGAGGAAGCTCCAGCGAGTGGGGCGAAATATTCTGAAAAATAAATATTTTTCTATAAACGGTGAATTTTATTAAAATATTCACGAAAGTAAGATGAACAAAGTTAAATTTTAGGAAATTTATGAATTATTTTGTTATTGGATTTAATGTATTATCATTGTCCTATGAGCACTATCGCAAGTTCTAGTCTTTTAAAACACTTCCTTATTATGCTTCAACATACACGTTCGTTGAGATCTGTTTACGTCCATGTCGTTTTAAGACATCGAGTGGAGCTCCTAGAGATATTTCAGCAAAATAACTCTTCTTAATATTCCACAAGGATATTCTACTAATGTCGTTTGCCTATCCAGTGGAATACTGAAGATTGTAACATGCATTGGATGTAAACCGGATGTTGTGTGGGTGACTCTTCGCTGTGGCATATTGCTGCTTTATATAAATAACTAAACAGGCTTCCTTTTTCTATATTGTTGAGCATTGGGGCTACGGAAGATATTTAATATTATTTGATTAATATAACCAGTAAGGTAATCAGTTTTCAGTAAGAAACTTCTCAATTTGTTTAAACAAAAAAGAAATGTATCAACTTCCAACGCAGTGTTTATGGATGATTTACAAACCGTTTTAAGTACAGTTCATTTTGATTTTAATTTTCGACATTCACAGCTACTTACAAAGCATTCTCTCATAGAGTTAATTTTAGAAAAAATGTATTTGTGTAATGTGTAGATTATTCCTTAATACATTTTTAGTTTGGGTTGAAGCTGAACATTAAATAGTTCTTGGTTTTCAGCCTCATTGAACAAGATTATTAGATCTTATGGAGAAAAATAAAAATGTAGCAAACAGCCAAATTTCAGATGATTCGACTGCAAGTTGAGGAAACATGAGCATGTTTGGAACGGAAATATTTATACTAGAAGTGGAGGAGAAGCAGTGAATGTTATTTATTTATTTAACAATCTCCAGATACAGCACAAATCTGACCATTCTATACTGAATACATTAAAAATAACAACAGGGGCAAGGATTATGGAAGGAATTGGTATGGCAGGCAC
This sequence comes from Lepisma saccharinum, assembly GCA_022664845.1. Taxonomy (NCBI): domain Eukaryota; kingdom Metazoa; phylum Arthropoda; class Insecta; order Zygentoma; family Lepismatidae; genus Lepisma; species Lepisma saccharinum. Next base: position 444 of record JAGDQP010052028.1, on the reverse strand, counting down.
CGGGAATCGAACCAGGGTACACCATATGTCAAGCCAAGCACTCTACCGACTGCTTTACCTCGTCGAAATACATAGTGTGTACTCGAAGATTTGGAGCGGGTGATACTCCCTATTTCTGGGGAACTGAAGACATGGAATGAGATCGGTGAAAAAATATGTGCTTCATAACATTTCTCTGGAATATGGAAAGAAAAAAAAAAAAGCTGAACAAACTTACCGTGCAAAAAGTCCCGTGAATTGAAGACTGTCTAGCGGAGCCTTTGTCGCCAAGGTGTTTAAGACGATTCCTCGCTCCAACCCCATTTTTAATATTAAAAAAAAATATCAAAAACTAAGAGTGTAAATTCATAGCGCACTAGAGCTTACAAATTACTATGACATACAATGGACAGCGATCTCGAGATCTTGTCCATTGATGAGTGATACGTTTTAAAAGATTATGAC
>JAGDQP010052027.1:0-13881 GCA_022664845.1 Lepisma saccharinum | reverse complement strand
GTACGGGCTGTTGTTTTGTAGTATTTAATAACTAATATATCTTCGCAGTATCAGTCCTTTTATAGTTTACTTTAGCTATTAAGCTTAACATAAGTCGCTTGTAATTTTCCGGCTGGTAATATTCTTATCATTTAGAAATTGCCAAGATACCCCTAAATAAATCAGAACTTTTGCTGCACTGAGCGGTATGACATTTGGTATTTTAACAGCACTGGCCTGGAGTCTCGCACCCCAGCAGGTGCTGCGCAAACAAAGCACATAGAGAAGAGAAGGGTATTAATATTCAGTCAGAATTTAGTCTTTAAATTCTATTGATAACATTGACTATTGATGTGCCCCAACCTCGTACAGTCTACAACTAGGACATATCAAAATATCTTGTATGACCATCTGTCAAATTACGAAACACAACATAAAACTTTTTTCTATCAATTTCTTATAAAAACACCATTAATCCAGTAATGTAAATATTCTAATTTTATGAGAGAATAACACATCAACAATTAAAACTATATCAATATCTTTTCTCAATGTCAACAATTATGTCATCTTATCTATGATCTTGAATGTCAACTCCATACTAATAGCAAAAATTGGTTTATCGATATACATTATTGGGTGTGTTTGACACCATTTTCGATCCTACCTGCATTAAATAATTTCATTACCTAGTATTACAATATGTAATGCCTATTATAAATAGTAGAAAAAAGGAAAATAGTTCAATGTTGTCAACAGTTAGCTAATAAAATTGGTTAGAGCAAATTCTACATGTTGCTAAAATGTTATATTTTTAATGCACAACAGTGTTACTTTTATGACCGGACTGCATGTAGAAAGTAACTGAAATCCTTAATTAACAATAGAAAAAATATGAGTTTTGGTGGCTTAAAGTTCAAGTAGGCTAGATTTAGCAACGAAACGGCCAGACTAGCGTGGCTGCCCTTTCCTCTATTTTTTAAATAAAGGTTAAGGGCTGAAAAGGTTAAGGGCAAAGTGAGAGAGAAAGAGAAGTCGATATCTCCACACCTTGTATAGCATGGTGTCATTGTCACAAGTCTGACTCTCGCCTGTATTGGTCTACGGTCGTGTTTGTTTATGCCGGCAAAGGAGAGACAACCAAAATGAACTAACAGTTTGTACCTGCCGGGTGCTGGAATCTTGGCCTCCTCTCCAAACGGTGTGACCACTTTCAAGCAGTCATTGTACAGAGACAGGTAACTGCTATCACACTCAAAAGTATTTGATTCATTATAGCAATTTATTTGTTGTTAGTGATGCTTCACATTTCAACTCACTATTGCCAAATCTCCATCAACATGACGCCTAAAACGGCAGGAAAACACCAACTTCAGCCAGTCTTCCAGAAATACATATCTGCAGCAACTCCAGAACCGACATCGTTAACCACAGCTTCTTCGAAGCATCCACGTAGCTCACATCAGTTGTCAAGTACTAGCTCTAGGTCCAGGTCGTCACTACAAAGATGAACTAATAGCACTTCATCACCACCCACCAAATGCACGCAAAATATTAGCGACTCCGAATCTGACCAAGAAAATTCTATGAACATTTCATTCGATTCTGAAAACAAACTATCAGCATTCGATCCGTTCTACTTCTTCTTACTAACTAATTTTGACACATATTACAAGGCACCTAAGCAGCTTTCACGTCAACTTCCTAAGTGTGTTCTTCGAGATTCCATAGCAGAAATTATTCCAACGCTCAACGTTATTATCATCAAATCACTTAATAGTAACTTTCCCACTCACATAAGAGACAAATTCAGTTACGAAATATTTGTCATAACGGCAACACTCAAACCACTTACTAGTGCTACGGTTCGTTGACCACTTCTATCACGAACAGCGCCCATGCTTTCTGTAGTAATCAGAGGCGTAATACCAGATCTCACTACTAACGAAATCGAGGACGAACTGGAGAGCCGAGAGTACATCATTACAAAGTGTTTGAGAATAAAATCACAAGAAGGTACAGACGGGTATATGGGTCAGCAACACCCAACCAGCAAACCATTGAACTGTTGATAATCATCGTAGCTTACATGCATAGACGACGCCATCGAATGGAGCATTCACACACAAAACCACCGCTTCCTCTGAAGTACGAGCGATGCCAGAAATACAGTGACACTCGACTTCAGAATATAGAAACCAGCCTAACTGTGGATACTGTATCGAAAATCACGTCACTAAGAAAGGCACAAACCTACAAAACCCTCCGAAGTGTAACTAGTGTGGCGATCAACATGCAATTTTCTCATAAAAATGAAAAGTCTAAGAAAAACCAGACCAAGATAATCAATTAGTCAGTTTCTCTACGTGTACCTGAACAAGATTAACCCACAACCACCGGCAACAACCTACCAAACATAACTGTAGAGCAGCACATTGCTTTCCTTTTCCTCACATTCCATAACCTTTATCCATTTAACCGATCCTCTATCATCCATCAAATACAGCTAGCAGTCAGAGAAATCTTTAAAGTGAACGTCCAAGCTACTTATTCAGTGCCATATGTTTTCTTCACGGGCACACCGCTCACCTCTTACTGAAGACAATTTCGTTCATATCACTCACTTACCCTTCATGTCCATTAATACAATCAGTCATTCGTATTTCTTGTGCCAACGTCTTCTGATGTCTATATGCACACCATCATTTTCCATCACATTATCATCTGATTCGTAACCTCATTATATGATTATAAGCTAAAGCTTATAAAGTCTATGGTTTAATTAGTTAAAAAATAAAGGATAATAACAATACTATAACGTGCCATAGACCAGCTACCTATCTATCCTTCATTGCAATTTTTTTCCTAAACATTCCTTCCCCGAAGTGAAGGCGTAACTCTCAAAACTAGCTAGTCATTACGGTGATTCTCCTAAAAAGATCGTCCACACAAAAACATCCATAGCAGATCCGACAGAGCCAAAATCGACTTCTATAACTTCATCAGTCAACAAACAACTGATATTATCTGCAAGATACCTAGACACACAAGATCAATCTCAAACACAACACCGGGCATAGTTATACCTTCGTCCAATCTACTCATCAATAATCATTGGGAATTTCTTGATCCCATAGGAAGTGACCACATACCAGTAAAACTTACAAATAATTTCAACAGACCAAACCCAACCACACTAATTATCCCACGACAAGTACTTGAATTTGACAGAGCTTAACGCACATACTGTATAGCACCCACCACAGAATGTGAACTATACTCCACCCTAGACCATATATCCACTAAAATTATTAAATAAGCATCAGTCAGTAATATCCCTACTACACACTAACTTACTTCCACAATACCTACCACTAATACACCGCTCCAGAAACCTTTACCAAGACTATCAACGAGCACAAAACCCTGAATAGCTAAGATTTCACAGACAACTCCAAACAACAGAACACAGCAGATACTTCTCACCCATCCGAATACTGACAACACTCTTACAGTTAAATACTCACACACCACATATCCTGTAGTCGAAGAAAGCAAAGTCCTTCATACAGACAAAGAAAACGCTGATGCTTTCTCTGATTATCTACAAATCATCTTAACCCCACAATATATTTCAGCCCTTTCCGAAAACATCCCGCAGATCACCTTAACATCAACTCTACTCTTCTTCAATCAAACTCTGATCATAAACTTCCTGAACACCCACTTACTACACCAATTACGCGCGAAGAAATCATACACACAATCACACGGAAACGACAATCTGCGCCAGGACCTGACAAAATTATCTATAGGCACTTCAAAGAAGCTCCTAATCCGATTACATTGGAATGTTTCACAAATCCCAGAAATTTACTCATACAGCTTTCTCGTACCGATCCATTCAACTAACCTTCACATTTAGCAAAATAGTAGAGAAACTTCTAGTCACCTGGCTTCATACCCACCTGTAACACCCCAACTTTCTTCCTCTGCACCATGTTGGATTCTGTCCTTCCCTTGATATAAATGATCAGCTCCTTCGACTTACCAACATGATATTCAATCACTACAACGCCTACAAACCTTCTTGTTTTGTTCTATTTGACCGTGGAAAAGCATTTTATAAAGTCTTGCAAATAAACTAATATTAAAATACTCATACGACACAGCTTTTCTAGCACTCAGCAAAACCATACTACATATAAACAGAGTCATAAACGACGTCTTCAATACAATCACTAACTGGTGTAGTAACTGTGGTTTATCCATCAACACGGCTAAAACTCAGCCAATAGTTTTCCTTTCTCGCAAACATTGTTCCGAGCCCAACGAAATCCATCAAAACTTATTACTGTCCAAAAGTAACTAATAAATCCTTCTATATATTACATATATCTAGACATTTGACCAACATCTAACATTGCGTCCACACTTAAACAAAATATACACAAAGACACCCACGCCTAAATCTCTTAAAAAGCCTTACAGAAACTACATGGGGACTATAACCACAAACAGTCATCAATATTTTTAAAGCATTCCTTCATCTCGTTCTCACGTTTGGACAAAAAATCAGGGCTTCAAGCAGACACCTACTTATACAACAAACTACAAATCATGCAACACCACGCTCTAATGATAGCTTACAGAGTCAAATTACCCAGCCCTACCAGAGAATTATACAGCCGTATCAACTATATCCATCTTCCGCTCTAACTTGAAATACTCCGCCTGAAACACATCTCAAAGCGTAGTGAAACAGAACACACACTACAACAAGACATTATCCATATCCACAAACATCAAAACGCCTCCCTTTTCCACTCTCACTTCTTTTCACACCATATCAATATACTATATTACCCGTCCATTCTGAAACAGCACACATAGTAGCCTTGAGTTCACCTATCATCCCTCACATCTTGCGTATTCCGCAAAGTGATCCAAAGTGAACGCATTCGGCTCATCTGTCCACTTTTAGACTTAGAGTGCTCCCAGAGCAGAAGACTACATTCACTCGTCTCAATTGTACCAACGTGCTTTCTTGCACCTCACCTACATAAACCACTTCAACCTTATATATACAGGGTGTAACTTAATTAATGTAATAAACGTCGGGAGGGGATTCCTGACACCGGGGTGAGCAAGAAAAGGTCCTACGAACAAATAGCTTATTGGACATTTTGTCAGAGTTAGCTAGGGCCGACAGCATGGGGACAGTAAGTTCGAAGCGATGGCTATCGAAGGGCAGAGAGACACAGAAGTGCGTTCGTCGAGAAATTTCACAGATGTTCAAAATGTCCGCCATGGACAGCAATGCATGCATGACAACGCGGAATCAAGGACTGGCGAACCCGTTGGAAGATACCTGGAGCATGGCGAACAATTTCACAGGCTTTAAGGATACGCTGTTCAAAGTGGTTGACATCGTTTACAGGAACAACATACACCACACATTTAATCTGTGCTCACAGATACAAATCCATTGGATTCAGGTCCGGCGACCAGGCAGGCCATTACTCTGGACCGCCACGTCCGCCATCATCTGTATGTGTGAACCGAGCAACTACGTATTGAACACCAGCGTCACCTCTAGACTTTCATAGACCGCCATTTCGAAGCTTATTGGTTTTCGATATCTACTGCGTCGAACTTACTGTTCCCACGCTTTCGGCTATCGCAAACTCTGACACTATGCCCAATATGCTATTTGTTCATAGGACCTTTTTGCTTATCTCGTTGTCAGGTATCACCTCCTGATGTTTGTTACATTAATTAAGTTACACCCTGCATAGTGATAATAGTATATTAACATCAAAAAATTCCGCTAGAAGATAGGTGCTCCAATCTAGAATATCCGTCGCTTACCAAATGGATCCATATAAAACTTTCAGTTTAACAGTCGCATACCAATACTAAATTTGCACCCATAAACACCAAAGGGAGGGGTGCGCTCCAAACCCCACGATTGTGATCTTTGTAATCAACTTATAAGTAAACAATCTGACGGGATATGTGTAACTGAATATCGTAGAAGGACATGGGGTCCAAATACGAATTTTAAATTCCAATCCAGTGGCATGTCCAGAGAGTAGCCGCGGGGGCGCGTGCAACCTGCTCTATTTTTACATTTTATCAATATTTTTCTAAGTAAAACATCGATTTGTTTCCGAACTAACCTAGAAATATCAGCAGTCACATACCAAGCCTAAATTTATACAAAATACCAGCGAGGGCGTCATTGGCGACCCCAAAAAGTGATTATTATTTTTAGCCTTAAATTTAAAAGATGTTACAAAATTTGCAAATTTCGTTCTTTTACAGGGCTATAGGTATTATAAGATCCATAATACCGTTTGATACCAAATACTAGTGCGTCTTCTTCTCCATAATACCGGATGTTTAAAAATAATATTAGCAAAGCTAATTATTTTATGATAAATTTATATTAACCTAAATTTACATTTGAAGACACTTTACTATATTTTCGGAGGTTCAAAGTAAATTCCACAATTCTGAATTCCTTGGAACCCGAAATTTTGACACTCTGGAAATTCAAAACCCCTGAATTCCTACCTTGCAAATCTCTGGAGATCTGACACTACGTAATTCAGCATTGTCGAAATTGCAGAAAAAATTGTCCCTCTGATTCTGGAATTATGAACACAGTTATTGTGTATACACAAATTTCATTCCGAAAGGGTGTAGGTGGAGTTTTGAACGTTTTTTAAAGAACTTCAAAACTTTTACGTTCGAAAATCGATATACACCTTGCAAAATGCCACTCACACCCTCCCAATTTTGACTTTACACTACCCCAAAGTGAAAATCCTGGCAGAATCCCTTAACACTGCTATAGTAGGCATCTGTCCCGGTAAATACCCTAAATGTAATATGTACATTCCGTATGCTCATTCGAAGACGCATATTTGTTAATCAAATTAATATATTTTACTGCTCTGAATGTGAAGCAGACGCACTTTATTACACGAGAAAAAGCGCAAATATAAAAGAAAAAAATATTGACTCCAGTTTCATTGAGCAATATTTTAGATAAAACACCATCTTCACAAACTTCATTAGTTGGATTACTGGAGAACTGAGCAAAACCAGTCCGCCTACCATCTAGTGGAAACCTGAATAAAATCAGGAAAATAATTTCATGTATAAGTCAAAGCGAAGATTCGTGCTAAGGAATTCATGGGTAGGTAAGAGAAAATATTTTTGTATCCTTATTTTTAATAGGAGGAAGAATTTTTTATTGCGCTATGTGCAGAAAGGCCATATGGTAAAAGGCACAAAATTTCAAATCATAACTCTGAAAGGTGCAGAAACTCACCACAAAAACCGAGCTGGGGTCCGGCTCTGACCCCCTCCCCCCTACTTTGGTATACGACTGTTAAAAATAAGTAAAATGCTGTACATTTCTTTACTAGCATGACTCGGCTATACCCCCAAAGACCGACACCCTTTTTGCGGAAAGAGGGAATAAACAATATGCATCCCTACCTAGTTATATGATTATGAGGAAATCTCATAATAATCCCAGTTACTGAAAGAAAAAATTACATGATCCCAAATCTCTCTCAGCCTACCTACCTTCCCTAATGAAATTTCCTCTCCACAATTCCCTCTTCCCGCCTAAAGGCTGTAGCATTTTGCGGGTATAGCCGAGTCATGCAAGTAAAAAGAATCACACAGCATTTTACTAATGTGGTTCTGTTGGGTTAGATACGGAAATCCTAGATTGGAAAATCTTCCGGCGTAATTTTTGTTGTTGATATACCATTATCACTCTGAAATATTATTACTACACACATTACAGTTTATCGTACAAAATTAACAGTTGAAACTACAACATTTTGGCTAAATTATTTGTAAATCCAATAATATTGGCGATTGGTTAAAGATTGTGTTTTAGTTCCTGGTCTACAACATACATTAAACATTGTTGTATTAACATTAAACGTTTAACAATACTCTTTTGGAAAATGCAACAATGCTGAGTGTTGGTTCCATAATAACCAGAATTTTATCGTAACTTTTGCCATAATATCGTTAATTTTACAAATTTTATCATTGTAGAAATCTAAAGAAGTTTCGTAAAATTACAAAGGTGAATTTTCATAAAGACTGTGTAGAATTTCCATCCAGACGTTGGCCTAAAACACCAATATATATATATATAAATTTCTGAGCTCATGTATCTCGTGCTTACAAATTGCTGCAGTTGGAATCTTCAGTGATATCCGCGCGAAATCATTTTGAATTCGGGGAATGATTCGCGCTGAGATTACTATTTAATTTTATAAGTCATATATAGTGAACTTTTGCCTAAGATATTATTAGTTTAATTGAGGATTTAACTAAAGCTGCGAAATTATATGCCAGAATTTCTTTCCTAAGGTGGCACTTTTAATTAAGATGTTTCAAACTTTGAACGTGGAAAAAGTAAGTAACAAGACTGTTCTGACTGAAACAAAAACCGTGAAACTGTAATATGTCATTCCTTTTACATGCCTCCCTAACAGAGCTTAAGAGCCTATCAATTAACTATTAGCATCACGTCTTCTAAGTAAAAATCGAGGTTGTATCAGCACATCTACCTAAGCCAAATTTATATTTTTAAGAAATTGTCTCATAGTTGGGTTTTGCAACATCAAGGACTTAACATTGGGAATAAGCAGGCAAGCAAATTCCTATATGTTGTAGTACACAACAGTAAACTTTGTTGAAATAACTGTATTCGGTACAACTTGGCTGCGATTTGCTAAACTGACACGGCTTAAGCTATAATTGCCCGATGTGACATAATTTGTGAAGAGTCCTTGTTACTTTCAAATTGCAAAAAAAGGATGGAGTAGAACTCACTTTTCTCTGCATATATGACAGCCCGGTGCTGCTAAAGACGTAACCATGTGCAGAATCTTGTAAATGAAAGATTTTAAATCACACATTTTTCAATAAGCAACTTTGAATTGCGAGTTGTATCTGAATGAAAACATTATTTGTTCTGACACAATAAATATAATCATGATCCTAACCTAACAACTTGCAAATTTCAATTATTTAATACTATTATTCTCTATTTTTTTCTTTTATCTCTCAAGCGAATTTCCTTGCCTATATATTCCTTCGACCTTTTATAGTATAAATAAAGAACAAGGTTTTCGGCTGCCTATTTGTTCTGATAGAACAGTGATTTTTGAATGCGACATACGAAAGATGTTAATTCAGCAATAAAACATCACACAAAAACACACGTAGCTCTCAGACATAATATAGCCTAATGACCTTCAGTAATAGAAGTTCAACAGAGAGTTCTTTCCCCGTTGAGCCCTTAAATGATTAAAACCTCTTTTAAGTGTGTTCCAGTACTCCCAACAACCTAGAACAATTTCAAATTGGTACTCCTGGAAACTCAAAAAGAACTCGTCGTCGCTGAAGTCGCCGAATACGTCACTTTTTATAAGTACAGAAATCTCCGTTATGGCCAATTGCCGTATCCGAAACTCTAACTCGCCTACGACCATTGTCAAACAAGCACTACACATAAAACTAGAATATAATAAACCGCCCGTAACTCGCAACACTTCTTTCAAAAATCAACGAGATAATCATCTTATTTCCTATAACAACATTCTCATCATTGGGAAAACCTGTCTTAAATCTTCATTATAAGCATCTTTTAATATTACATTTTATCTGCTGCACTTTGAGAAACGCAACTACAGTAATACTTCCTTACTCCTATATGAGAGTTTCAGCTAAGAAACATAATCTTTTCAATGCAAGTAGCATAACTTCTCAAGGCAAAAGTCAGTTTGTTTACTACGACTCTCACTCGCTCCGCCCTCTTTACTATGTAGAGTGGGCAGCCAAGATTGTTTCATTCATAAATTACTCTCCCTTCCTCATTCCGAACCCATAGTAATAGCATCACACTTTAAGCACCGCCCACATGAGCGATTACACCCGCGCGACTTGGGTCAAGAATGGCTTTCCATTAAAAGCCTACTCTCCCTCTCCATACTCCCCCATATTTTTCGCCAGGAACTTTTACACTCTGGGGGGGAGGGGTGAAACATCACAACAACTTCGCCTTCAACTGTCAACTTATTTCCTCCTTCTATCCCATTGCAGCAAAAACGCAGAATAGGAATTATGTTTTTTTTATCATACATATACGTTAAACATGTGCTTACTGCGAAAACTAGTTAATTTTCTTTTCTGTCTCTTGTATAACAAATTAAATTTAAAAGCGCTTCTTAAAATGTTTAACATTAATTGGTAAGATAACCATTAGTACTACAATTATTCCTTTTCCTTTCTCTTAGATTCTCCAACCGTGAATCAAATGACTTACATTATCATCGATGTGTTAATACAAGTATTCATCATAACACTTGCAGTAATTTGGTATCTCTACCGTCGTTGACAACAACATCACACACACATAACAGCACACCATTAGTGATACCAACAATGACAACAACTGCATGTACTCAAACAGATATCGACTTTATCACGTTCTCCACATCAAATCTTAGCGACGCAACGATGATAATTTCACTAATACCAGTTACAAGACAACCACCAAAACCTGTTCGTATGTTAACTTCAACAATATAAATAAGGCTTTCTCCCACACTTTTTTAAAATAACTTAATTTAGAATTATACGATATTATAAAGTTATATGATAACTTTTTCGATATAGGTTTTATATGATAACTTTTTCGAAATATGATATTTCGAGGTCCTATTCCATCGATACAAGTCCAGATTTCCAGATTTTACATCCGCCTGCCCATGAGTTCGCAGAAGTTGATTCCAAGATGACTACTATCCCAACACATACATTTCTTCTACTAATTACCCTTACTTTCCCAATTTCCCTCATGGTGAGAGGACAACGGACTGAGGACAAATATTCCTCTTACCCAGACTCGAATACGGAACCAACCCTTAACTCAGAAACTCATGAGAATATATAGTTGTACTTTCTGCAGGCCTATTATTACACAAGGATGGCATTGATATTCTCAAAGATCATAAACTTTACATACTATATTACTTACATTTGGACATATCGACTAATTTGGTCCCGGACACACACTTTGGTGAATTCAAACATTTCCTTAGACAATACGACGATCTAGAACAAATTTTCAGAAAGGAACTCGAATCATTATTTCCATTCTCATTTAAAGGTAACGCTGACGAATCAATTGAGCTCATAAAAGCCAAAACGTAATTACACCTCGAACATTCAATTCAACACTTAAAAATAAACTAGGAACTACTAAGTTCCATAATTTCACGAAACTAGAAATCAAGTCAAAATGATCCACAATGACCTTGTAGGTATAAAACATGCTTTAACTAACATCAGAAATGAAACATAAATACTTTTGCTCCCTTATGACCAACCTGAAGAAAATAGACTCATTTTTTCATCAATTACATTTCATCAATAAAATTATATTTCTAGTTTCGGATGTTCTTCAAAATAGCATGTAATTTCGAATCAGACATTCCCTAATCCCATTGTTTCATTTAGAGCCATCCTGTTCTTAAAAATACAGTTTTCCCTTATGCTACAGCTTTATTCCACTCTTTGACTGTTTCAACTCTATTACAGGACAACCGTCAAGATACCACAATCTCAACTCTTTTGGAAGTACCAATTTTACATGATTATGACATAATTTCAGTTTTCCGAGTTTTCAATTTAGGCATAATTACCAACGAAAAACACATAGTATACACTTCCAAAATTAGTCTTCAAAATTTCACAATGATTTTTGAGCTAAATAACGATACGTGCAATCAAAAACAACTACTTTACATTTGTGAAAATATTTACACATCCCTCTCCTCAAAATCTAACTGCTTAAATGTACTTTTCAAAAACACAAGCTCAACACACTGTCATACAGAAATTACTCATGCCTTCCCACAAATCATTTATTAATGCACGGCATCAGGACTACTTGTCAGTACAGATATTGCAGGACACTTGACGTATCATGACAAAGACAAGAGACTTTCTTGCATCCACTGCCAATAATTCGAATTTTATCCCTTATTTTCAATATGAAACTATTATTTTTCAAAATATTACTTTGGGATCTAAATTAAGGTTAAAATCAACCATTCGCTACATGCCAGTCAACATATCATACTCTGCAAAAATTACTTCAGCTTTAAACGACGACTTTTCCGCAATGCAAGACAAATTGATAGAACTAGAGAGGAATGTATCTTCACCAATCACACCTTTTGTACCTATAGAAACACATGAAATCCCATTTCTCCTAGTAATAGAAGTTCACCAGAAAGTTTTGATAATCGGTTGACAGCTGAACCTCGGGATAATACGACGATTGATAGTAATCAATCACGGCGCATTATGTACCATGGGATAAGTTGTTGAAGTTGTTCTAACTGCATCGCTATGACTTTCGATAAGAATGTATATTCGAACTATACAAGTCCATCATTGTAGATAACTGAAAATAGCAACCAAGTATCGAACACTGACGAAATTAGGCTAAGTCCGATTGTGTTGGAAACTGTTAAGTTCTTTTGACTGCTGATCACAAATCACGCCAAGTCCTCACAGGATGGGACTTCTAGTTTCACTTATTAAAACGAAGATAATATAGATGTCTGTCGAAATCAAATCACATGACTCTCAGAGACTGCGGAAAACAGTTTCTGAGGAAGACTGAGCGGCGAAATCAGGGAAATAGTGTTTTTTCTATAACTCTGTTTTCTAACATGTTTTGTCGTACTAATGATGTCATCATTTAGTAATCCTGGAAACGGAAGATTCAAGGGTTTATCACCAAGAGACGTCTTCTATCATCCGGTAATTTAAATCTTGGAACTTGTCCAACTGGTGTCAATCTGTAGAAAACGAATATCACATATTAGATGTTTTATTAGTAATATTCGCATGATTCTCCTGTTCTTGTGAAAGTTTCTTCTTGAATATTTACGGTGAAGCCAAAATGTTTTGACTGGTCGGATGAAATTTTATATTTGAAACGTGCTATATTGAGTGTTGTGTGCTTTCAATCAACAATAGTAAAAATAAAGAACATGATTTTCGGCTGCCAATTGGTACTGATATATTGGTGATTGTTCAATGGGACATAAGAAAGGTGCGAATTCAGCAATAAAATATCACACAAATACACACGTAGCTCTGTCATAAATGTCTACGACAGTTTATGCTTGGAAATTTCACTGTAACTGCTCCTTGGCAAAAGCTATTACGTTTAAAGTGAAACCAATCGATAAAGCAACGCAAGCGCCTCGCAAATATGTATAGTCATAATCGACATACAAAAACTGTATAGCACTGCTACTTCCGGGTTGGAGTTATTGTTCTCCCAAAAGGCGTCTTCTCAGCTGGCGGATAGGGGATTCCTGACCAGATATGGTAGGTACCGGAAATATTCCGAGGTGGACAGAAACCAGTACTACTGCCTTACAGTTAGTATAAAGGGATATACAAATGTTAGGAAAATATAACCCCTAAAAATGTATGACGGTGAAGGTAAGCAGCTTCGCCATTACCATCCTGAGGCTGAAGATGAATAACACAGAGGACGCAAAATATTACGGAGGTAAACTAGTTCCTCATTCATTCGGATATCCGGGAGGGACCTGCTTCATGGGGCTCCAAAAACAGCATTAAGAAAGATTTTAGAATAACAACGTGGAACGTACGAACGTTATACAAAACGGGTTCTTCTTAGGTTGTGGTACGCGAGACCGAAACGTACGAGTTGGACATATTAGCGATACAAGAAGTCCGATGTGAGGGTCAAGATAGCATCCGACAGAGCAAATACATTTTCTACAACGTGGGACAGAGTCTCACGAT
>JAGDQP010052026.1:0-13881 GCA_022664845.1 Lepisma saccharinum | reverse complement strand
TCATGTGGTACCGATAGAAATACAGAGTGCATAAAAACTCACTATCTATCTCATGAAATAGGGGAGCTCGAATATTTCAGACTCGGGGTCAGAGGCCTTGGTTTATGAGGCTGTTTTGGTTCTTGTAAAGATACAAACTTCCATTATGGTATTTTCGCACTATATGCACTCAGGCTCTAACGCAAGAAAGCAGATGGAAAATAACTTCAAATTTGGGCTTAGATCCCTTGATTTACTGCTTTCAATTTGGTGAAACAACTTTTCCACATGAAGTTTTTGCACTATGCAGTCTGTATGTCATGCTAGCGCCTACACAAAAGCAGATAAAAGAAACTGACCTCAGATTAGGGTTTATATACCATATGGGAAGATTGTGGTGTAACCAAACTGAAAGCACAACTGTAAGGTTAATCGAGGTCACTTTACCTAAATCTGAAGTCAGTTTCCTGTTATCTGCTTTCGTTTAGGTGTGCATTAGAGTCTAAGCGTATAATATATCGTAGCGCGAAAGTACCATAAAGGAAAGGTGTATCCTTACAAGATTAAAAGCGGCATCATAAATCAACGTCTCTGAAACCAAGCTTGAAGTGTTTCCTTCAAACTTCCCCTATTTCCCAAGAAGGATGACAACTTACCAAGAGAATTATTAACTTTTGAACTGCAACTGCACGGGAGGATGCGACCCTTAGTGCAAGATGTGAATCTGTAATGTGAAACTCGTATCAAGTTTGTTGAATTTTGAGTTTTATTTATGACCTTTTGGTATCTTTGGCTCAAGCCGGGATAGGTTAGGGGAGAGGATATGAGAGAGAAGTCGGCCAAAATAATGTACCGTCCCGGCAGTAGGCTGGTGTAACTGACAAAAAAGGAAAACCCAGAATTAGGATGGGCGGTCAAACAGATCAACCCAAAAAACTTTCGAATGCGAAGTCAACGTTCTACAAAGTGTTCACAGGCTCAAAAACAATGTGATAGCTCGGGGCGAGTAATTTTACTTCATTATGCTTCATCCTTGCTTTTCTATATCCTTTCAAGAACGCGTTTCCTGCCAATGACCGTTGATTAAGTTGAATGATCATCCCATAATATCCCAGTAAGTTGTAAATAACAATCATAACAACATACAATGTAGGACTATAACAAATATGCTGTATTACTTTGACTGGATTTCTCACTTGATTTCAATCCACAATCCACTTGAGGGAACCGCGGTGGCTCAATTGGTAGAGCGCTCACCTCTGACACTAGATCCCTGCTCATGCCATGTGGTGGATAAAACACCGTGTGCGTGGGTTTTCTCAGGGTTCTCCCATTTATTCCCACTTTCTTCATTCCACCAATTCATCCCATCATCATTCATCTGGCCTGAGCCAAAGTTGCCTAAAGGCCTTAAAAATTAAATTCCAATCCACTTGACTACTTTGCTGCTGTTTGGTATGGGTAATACTTTAGAAAGACAAATGAAGATCACAAGTCCACTGGTTGGTTATCACTGCGAAGGTGATCAGTCACGTGACTCACAGACAAGAGAAAACCAAACCACGCGCCACTCACCAAGGATGAACAGCTGAAAAGAGTTCCACGTATGAACTAAAGATGGGAATAGTATCGAACTATAACCTGTTCCACTTTTGACCGTTGTTACTTCAGCAAGAACATAGCGTGGCTAGCAGGTGACAAAAAACTTCCGCGAACTTCGTTCCTATTCGGAAAGTACGTGATCACGTCCGCAGAAAGAGTTTTCCCCTCACACCAGTGACCAGTAGCGTTAGTATTAGGAGCCTGGTAAAACCGTTGCTCTCTAGTGTTGTGATTGTCCTTGAAGTTGTTGGGGCGACATTTAGATTATTTGTATTTACTATAAATTCTACAGTACAATCCACTAACAAATATCAATAAAGTCAGCACATTATAAGACGTTATGCTGCTTCCTGATGTCGAAATACTGACAGAGATGAAAGAACAATTTCCTTTTATCATTTCCCAAAGACCAAGATAGCTCGGCTCTAAATCCATGAGGAACGGATGCTGATTTTGTGGATTGTGGTGCTATCTATTGACAGTCGTAAGCATAAAGCTGATGCACACCGGTCACTAGGTGCTACTAATATGCAATCATCGATCTTAGTTCAAACTATTGTCGCATATGCAACCTAGCGATCCTATACTCTCTCATCATCCTTGTATTCACTTTCACAGACTTTCAAAGCAGCAGCTGGCTTGATGAATGCGACACGTGCTCACCGACACAAACCATGTATTCTCGATGTAAGACTTTCATCGCCCTGGATGGAACTATCCTAGTTTCTATTTAATATATTTTAAAGTGATATAGTTGTATATGAGTGAATATTTAACACACACAATTTCTACAAAACTACAAACGATTAAGAAGACACTATCTGCTTAATCACAACTAGCATTTGAACTTATTTATGGCTTGGGTCGGGGAAAGGATGCAGTAACGGTTGGCCAGGGCCTAAATCCATGGCACCATCACGGCATTTGCCTAGTGACAGAAACAAAACCTGCGTCAGGATAGTCAGCCGCTGGTATTGAACCCAGGACCTCCCGAATCCGAAGCAAACGCTGTATGAACTGAAAAATGGCAACTCGGTATACACAAATAGATAAATAACTATAAACTACATTTTCTACCGTACACTTATGGAGACTGCAGCTGCCACAATTAACATTTTAGCCGCTGTCTCGCTGAAATTATATAAACACCCATTCAGTAAACAGGAATAATTCAAGGGTAGCATATACATCCTGTTTGAATTCCTTTAATTTTACTGACGTTTCAGATCTATAAATAACACTGGAAGGGGAAAATGTTAAGAATAAAAGGCGTTTCTAAAAGAAGTGAAACTAACTAACATTACCTGGTCGCCGGCTGTAACATAATGTACTGTAATAAAATTTTATTAATTGTAATCAGAGTTCTATTTGCTGGGGGAAGGGGTGTCGGTGATTTTCCCTGGTGGGTGAGGATTTCATCCCCGGTTGGTGGTTATCATCCCAACCAGGGATAAAATCTTTGTATTTCTACCCAAACAGGTAGTATGTTGTAACTTATCAGCAACCACTAGTTTTAGTATCCTCCCTTCGTAATTTATAACAAAGTAACACTGACTGTAATATACTGCGGTATTATGAGTAACTGCTTTCTGGAACTACTTAAAAAGGTTTACTTTCTGGTCTATCTTTTGGTACTGGTTTCAGATTAGTAAAACAAATTTACAGCATATGTAAGGAATTATATTTGTTCCCATTTGCACACTTGAACATGAGAAAAAACCCTCTCTTAATGTAAAAGTACAGGGTGGACGAATTATCGCAATCCTTGAAAAGAAGTATACTTTCAGCAGGAAACGAGTTCCATGTATTACTGATTGATTATACATAGCCGAACTCCTTCCTGATTTGGTTTCCGTGAATTAGTCCACCTTATACATAGCATTACGGTAACATTTTTGTGTACAAGGCCGCAGATGGGTGTAAATAGTATCTCTTACACGGGCAATTACTTAGTTCCATTACATCTTATGCATGCTAACCTAACTTGAAGTCAGTAATGCATACGGTAAACCAGTAATCGTAACCCTTCCAGCGATGTCTTAGCAAAGGAAGGGAACAAACACTTGTAACACGTACTTCGTGATATTCTTGATGTGACAAATACCACATTGTACAATATACTCTATAGGATACTTAACAAAAATATTACAATAGAAGTATTGTATTTACAACTATATAATAGTTCTAATAATCGTTAAAGAGAAAGGGTACTGTATCAGGCGGGAAAACTTAGCCGTAACATATTCGTCTTAAAATCCGACATTCTTAATTCGAAACCCAAATCCTACTCAGCTGAAGCAAGCAAAATTTCGGATGTTACCGTCAATTATGGAAGGTCCTACAGTCAAAGGCAAAAGCTATTCCATTGCGAATAGGCTTGCGATAAGGGTGTATATAACTGGTCGACCCTATGAGTTACTGACTTGGGTGGGTGAATTTCAAATAGATTTAAGTACAGTTTTCTGTAACCTACAGAAAATCACTTGACATTACGTTAGCAGTACTGAAAAGAGTTCATAAATCGGCTGATGCACTTTGAAGTCATATGTAAAACACAGTTTAACAATGGGAAAGAATTTCTCGTGCGATTTTAAGTTTAATGAAGTGAACAGGAACTTCGAAAACATTCTACAAAGTCAACCTTCAGTCTTCCACGGATCAGTAGCAATAATGTGGATAGCTGAAAACCCGATGAATCTGCAGCAACAATAATTAAAGTAGCTGCCCGGCCGTACACGTACCATTTAAATGAAAACGAATCTTGTCATTCGTAACGCAAAGAAGACTAGCCTAAAATTCAGTCATCCAGGAATAGTGATACTGAGATGTCTGTTATTTCAACATTTTAATACGCCCTGTATGAAGTGATGAGACTCATCATAATCTTTCCTATCCATGGCTATTGAAAATTGACAACCGGGATCCTATCATTCTTTCATGCATTTGGGACGGTTCTAGAATACTGGTAGGATTGGAAGGTGACTGGGATGATTTCAAAGCACTAAAGCAATTCTAACGTACGTCAAATAAAAGCCACAGAATTTCAGCTCTACCTAGATTCCGAATATCTTAGAACACCGTATTTTAAGGGCGTACTTTCCGGGTGCAACACCAGAGTACATTGATACAATTGGTAAAAATTAATCTTAGCTCTCAAATTAATTTTATTTTGAACAACAAATATGAATTTTATCCGAATAAAACTCTTGGATACTACTATGTAGCCCAGAACCATAAACAGGCTGTGTGGAAAGATTAGTCCCTAATTATTATCCCCTCTTGGTTTTTATCGAAATACATTTTCACAACATTGAGGAATAGGCGTTACTAAGCACAAAACATACCTTAAACATAATTATACAGAAAACTATATACCTAGACCGCCAAAAGCCAATTTAACGAAGCTGTAATTCTCCCGCCTCCATTACTAGTATATCTGAACAATATGCTTTGTCCTTTTGTAACATTGTTCAGATTACATGTTACTACTTCTTATGTCTCCTTTAACATTGATTGCATTCTTACCTTTTTTAACATGACGAAAATGACAATAAGGTCTTTCACAAAGACCACTTTCATAGTACGCGCACGGTATACCTTGAAAATAGCCCGTGGACGGCAACATAATTTAGTAGTTTTCACCTATGAATATTTATTCAAGTTCTATACGCTTCTTTATTGTCCACTTGCACTTCATTGGCTTTAATTTAACCCTCATACTTAAAAAAATAATACAGAAACACTGTTCGTGTTCGAACTAAAGGGACCATAGTTAAATTCCATTCCTTCACAGTTCACACCTTCCCAAAGTGCCTTGCAAAACTTTTCTTCGTTTTCTTCTTCCTACACTTTCAGGGATGGATATTTTTCAACTCAAATTGTCGTAAAATAACTTCAAAATAATGGTATTGTTCAAAGTAAAGTGAGTGAATCCAGTGGTGTGTTTCAGCCCTGGCGGCGCCAGGGCACTTATTTCCATGGTCTGACTCCGCCAGGGTACTTTTTCAGGCATATATTTAATTTCCTTGGTTTTAATTTGAAATCAAAGGTTCTGAAACTAATTTCTGATCGAACATATTCACTCAAGAAATACAACAGTAGGCTGTTTATCTCAACCTCGAGAGGAAGTGGATATTAGGTCTGGCGGTTTATTGTTATGTTATTAGCGAGGGCAGGGTCATGGGGAGAAAAGCTTTATGGGAAAAAGATGTAGCTTATTTTTGTTTTCTGGTTTCCTCGGTGACAGACTGCAGGAGCCACGGTCGCGTTTAAGCTTTATCGATATTCATTTGTCTCCGGGCTGTTTTTAAAATATGGCGATTGGAGATAGTGTTTTGGAGTGGACTTATTTTTTGAATTTAATTAGAAGTGAAAGAGTGCAAAATGTGTAAATATACTGAAACAGAGGATCTGCAAAAGAAGCACTAAGGACAAGAATATGTGTTGTTCGATGTAACAAGACATTTCCATAAATATTTTTTTTTTCGCATACGGAGAAACGCAACGACGTGAACAGTTTCCAGATTCTGTGCTGCTCTCAAATTGTGATCTTTGTGTTCGTCATTTTACTAACTACTGGGCAGAAGTTTTGACACTATGCAGATAGTTAGGGAGGTACACTGATAAGCAATGAACTGAATACTGTACTAAGAATAGCAAATAATTGTGTTTTTTAATGATATATTATGCTAAATAGGGTGACCGTATCAGTGTACCTATGATTGAAGGAAAACAGTCACCTATAATTGAAGGGAAACAAACAGTACCGGTAATAATAGAGTTTATATTGTATACAGTAACAGAATAAAGTACATATTACTGCTCTGTAAGGTTGAATAGTGTAGTCCCCAAACGCTCTGTAATCAGGAAATTCATTGACCCCCCTCCAAATCACGTAAACAGTGTAAAGTGGAAGAACGCAGAGCACGCAAGAAAAGGGTTGAGTTACAACTAATACAATATATTCATGCACATGTGTTAGAAGGTATAATTAACTAATTAATTATTTATTCATTCTTTGTTCAAGAAGCAATCTACAGTAAATGGATGAATTATCTATACTGGAACAATCGTAATTTACAGTTCGCTACTATAGTTGCCAACTACTGGTGCAACTACAACGTTTGCAATATACTTGTCAAATATGTTTGCAAATTAAACAAATGCAAGCTGCTTTTTCTTTGACGTTTTCTGCTTCTTTTTTTTTTTTTTTTTAGAAAAATAATATTTTTCTGCATGACTGCAGTCGGGTTTTGCAGGCAACACATGTGTGCCTATATAAATACATTTTTGAGTGTTGCAAGGTGAGGGAAACACAATTTGACCGTTTTCAATTAAGGCAAACAATTCGTTGAATAGTTTTTTTTTAACTTGAGAGGCAATTTCTGTCCATACAAAATGAATGCAAATATGAAAAAGTAACATACTCAACAGATGAGAGCAAGGAAGCTTCTTTGCCTCTATTTGATTAGCGTCTAATAAAAACTCAAAATTTCACTAGTTTACAAAAAAAAAAAGAATAGTTTCTATTATATTTTAAAGCCTATATTTGTATTATTAATAAAACTGCACACTGTGGATGTGAATAAACGAAAGGAAATTTAACTTCTCGTGGTTTGCTTACATCTGGTTTAAATCAAATAGGAATAAGATATTGCTGAATTAAAGCAAAATATGTACAGACCTATTGTATTGTTCACTTTATCGAGGGAAAATTTCTCCCGGCGTAAGAAACGGGTTAAATTGGTAGCAAAGAAACTACAAGAGGCTAAATGTCCTTCATTTTCGTCACATCTACAATTTATAGGTATAGGCTGTAAAATATTTTATTTTGATAAACTAGTCCAATTTGGTTCTTTAATTAGGCTACGTTGCTCCCATCTGTTGAGTATCTGTCATCCTTGTACGTTTATATCTACAGAAAATGACATTCAAAGAGAAAATAACTATTCAGGGAATTGTTTCCCCTTGATGAAAACGGTCAGAATGTATTTTCCTCACCTTGCAAAACCCCAAAATATATAATTTATACAGGCGTACGTTTTGCCTTCGAAACCCGACTGGGTCAGTTCTTGTTTATACTTGAAATTTTCGGGTTAACTTCACTTTATTCTACTCCAAAATGTAAAATTTACAGGAGATAGGCAATCTTTTTAACTTGTGTGGAAGTGCTGAAACGCAAAATCTAGAGTGGAAGAGCGGAAGGTCCGAGGGCCTATTTACTTGTATCCGCATTCAGGATACTCACACAGAGTGATTGTGAAACGTGATATGCATCGCATACAATGAGAAAATAACCTAATCTGACTTTACTTAACCCGTCTTCACACACTTGACATCCTGTCCGTGGTTGTTTTTTAATTTATTTGAAGGCCTTTAGGCAACTATGGCTCAGGCCGTATGGATGCTGATGGAATGAAGAAAGTTGGACGAAACGGGAGCACCCCGAGAAAACCCACGCATACGGTGTTTGTCCACCACAAAGCCCACATGGCATGAGTAGGGATCGATCCGACGACTCCTAGCACCAGAGGTGAGCGCTCTACCAACTGAGCCTCCGTGGTTGTTGTGACAAAACGTGTCATTCATAACTGCTGTCATTGGTATTTCTCCGCATGGCGGCAGATTTTGCTTCATCAACTTCGAGTACGTATTTAACGAAATAATAATAATACCGTTGATTTTCGTGACATTTTTTTTTTATTGCTAGTTGTCGCTTGGCGTTTATAGAATTGATGTGTGGATTATTTGGAGCGGAATGAGTGGAATATATCGTACACATGCGGACTGATCCATGTTTCTTTCTTTCAGTTTTATTTCACAGTTTCAAATACCTTGCAAGCATTACATTCTGTAATTTTTCCTTTTTTAGCTGCCAGGAAAGGCACTTTACCCCTTCCTGACGGCTATTCCATTGTAACCACCTTTAGGTCCTTGTACCCGTAACTTCTTACTGTAAATTCTTACTTAAAATAATTTCATATTTACTCAACTTTTTTCTTCTAGATTCGTTGTGCTTTGCTAGCGGAGCTTAGGTTCGTCTGTATGGCTGCAGTTCCGTAGCTGAAGACGCTAATATTTTTATTGCTATATAATAAGATCGAGAGAGATAAAGTGCCGTGTATGTCAACCAAAATGTGAAAGATTATGGGAAATCTGTAATGTTTGCAACGTTTGTCAGAGTTTAAAATAGCTCGGGCATTAAAAAAAGAAAGAAAAACGAGAACACTTGGGCGCAAACAGGTTTTAACGGCCTTTTTCGGGTTTTAGAAATAAAATGTGAATAGATGTAATTGCAAAGTTGGTATAGACCTCAGAATACGGTGTGTCAGTTCTGTGGAATAGAGAGGCTTGGAACGGGTTTGTTTTCTGTTTGTAAGGGGGTAACTGCCCTGTATTCAAGCGACTAACCACCATTCATAGATGAGATTGAGGAAAATGAGGGAAAACTACATTTGGGATGGTCTCACTCATCCACGTGAGCAAAGTCTGACTTTTTAAAAAGATATCTTCAGGCCTTTAGACGATTTTGGCTCAGCCCGAATGGGTGATGATAGAGGAATTGTGAGATAAAGAAAGTGGGAAAACTCTGAGAAATCCCACGCACATAGTATTTGTCCACCACAATATCCGTATGAGCACATCCCGGAATTGAACTAAGAACCACACATACCAGAGGTGAGCGATGCACCACAGAGCCACCGTGGCTGAGCAGGATCTCACTTGCCGCTAAACCTTCCCAGTATCACTTGACCGTCCAGTACACCCACCAATCACCAGACCACAACAGAAGGGGTAATCATAGTGCTGGTTGTTTTAATCCTTTAACTTCCTGATTAGTTCTGTCCTGTCGATAGCAAGTGCGAGTCCTGTAATGGCGTATAAGGTGCAGACTCACCAATTAGTAAACGAACGGTCGTAGCTCAGTTGGTGAAGCTTTGGCTTAGCAATCGGAAGGTTCTGGGACCGACCTCAGAAACCGCCCATCCTGACAGTTTTTTCGTCAGTCATATCAGGAAGATGCCAGGATGTTACCAAATAACTAGGCTCTGGTCGAGTACCAACATCCTTTCCCTCACCCTATTTGCCTGAGATACATAAAGGCCATAAATAAGTTCAAATTTATCAATAGTATCCTTCCGCCTCATGGCGGATATTTCTGTGTTATGAACAGAAATATCATATAATTACTAAAAAAGGAACAATCTAGTCTGACTTCAACTAACCCGTGTTTGGGTAGAAGTCGAGATTAACCGAGTGACGCAATTAGTGACCGTGGAGGTTAGATAAGGTTAGGTACGGTTATGTATCTTCACACTTTTGTTTGTTTGTTTAAAAATACTGTAAAGATATATAACCTAAATCTAACTCTACCTCCACTTGTACAATTTTTTTTTAGTGATGTTTCAACTTCTATTGAAAAAATTATCTTGTGTGTGATGCAATGACATTTATGGAAAATATTCTTATGTGTGATGCAGCAACAAATATAAATGATGACACTCCTGTTGATGCCAGTAAATTCTTGCCTGTTCAGGATATTTCAGTGTCTGTCTCATCGGGGGCGGCTTTGGACTCTTTTGTTAGACAAGGGTATAACGGCTACCCAACTATGAGCTGTACAAAGTCATCAAATGTGACTGGTACCCTGGACTCTGGTGTTCTTCAAAAGATACAAGATTCCGGTAATAAAAAAATTAAACAATTGGTAAATGATTTGAAATTAATGGAGAAAAAACTGTACAAAGACAAGTCAGAGTTTTCTGAATTATTGAAAGCCAAACATTCTGAAATAGACAAATGTAACGAGGTCATAATTGAGTTAAATAGCAAAATCCAACAACTTGAACTATCACTCTTTCAAAAGGATTTACTCTTAATTGATATTAACACTAAGAGTAAACAGGCAGTTCGACATGATTCTTATACAGATGGTAAAGGTGTACAAGGGCTTATAAGTAAACGCAAATTATTGAAACTCAATCGTGGTTCTGTATGTAACAATGAAATAGAAAATCTTCCTAACAAAACTAATAATGTAAGGAATATTATAATTTATGCGGATAGTCATTGTAGAGGTATTTCTAAACCATTGATTGAAAAAATAAGTGGTAATATTTTTGGATTTATAAAACCTGGTGCTTGTTTCTCTGAAATTACGAAAAACGTACTTAATGATTTAGGGTCTTCGTTCGACAATAAAATAGTGGTACTAATAGCCGGCTCAAATGATGTCTATAATAACAACTCTGCAATATTTTTAAGAAAACTGAAGGGACTATTATCGAATATGTTACAGGTAAAAGTGTTACTATATACTATTCCAGTAAGATATGACCTACCACTCTGGTCGTGTGTGAATGATGAAATAAGATCGGTAAACAATAAAATTATGAATCTCCAAAAACACTTTACAAATCTTACCGTAGTTGACATAAGTAAAATTGGTAGGAGATTTCATACTTCTCATGGGTTGCATTTTAATGCTCTAGGTAAATCGCTAATAAGTAATGACATCTTATATTGGTATGAGCATCTCAACAATGATGTTAAAGAAAGGATACAGAAACCCTTAGCCCTTAAAGTACTACGATCAGGGAAACTTATGATTTTACCTGCATCCATCGGGTTGCAGGTTTTTGAACCGAATTGTAAGCATCCAGAAAAACTTGTACTGACATCTTGAGCTAATAAGCTGCAGATTTGTACTTCAAACTCTATTTCACAACTAGTAATTAGACCTGCTGATATTCTAGATCATATTAAAAATTTTAACTGCTCGTTACATAAATATTGTGTCGGTACCTCATATATTTCTGTTTTACATTTTAACACTCAATCTCTGAGAAACAAAATAGGTGAACTAGAGATTATTTTACAGGATGTTTCTTCCCTAATCGTATGTATAAATGAGCATTGGCTCAATATGTCAGAAATTCAGATGTATATTCCTAGGAATTATTAATCAGTTTTGTAGAGAAAACAATTACGGTGGAGTTGCAATATACTTTAGGGAGGACTTTGATGTGAATTATGAGTTACTGGATTTATCCAAGATGTGTAAACCCAAACATTTTGAGGTTGTTGGGTTGAAAATTAAATCAATGAGATTAATACTGATATCATTATACCCTACTCCTGACACTACTACGGT
Organism: Lepisma saccharinum; assembly: GCA_022664845.1. NCBI lineage: Eukaryota > Metazoa > Arthropoda > Insecta > Zygentoma > Lepismatidae > Lepisma > Lepisma saccharinum. The sequence continues at coordinate 2,147 of JAGDQP010052026.1, read as the reverse complement.
TACTTTTATTGAGAATTTCTAGACTCTTTTAGACATATTAAAGAATTATTCTCAATATTCTTTTCTAGTGATTGGAGATATCAATGTAGACATTTTGAAAGAGAATTCCACAGATGTAAAGAAATTTCGAAACACTCTATTCTCTTTAAATTTAAATTATTTTAATACCCTACCCACCAGGAATCAGTCCTGTTTGGACAACGTTATCTCCAATATCGATCCAAGTAGGCTGATATGCGGCACAATTGAACCCAAATTGTCTGATCATTTGGGACTCTGGACGATTTATACTATACCAGCTAAGTACGACTCTACGAGAAGGTCTATTCAAAACCAAAAATCCAATATTAGACGAGTACATATAAGCAATATTTTGACCCTTCGAGATTATCTTATAAATTCGCAAGAGATAATGCAAATACAATGTCTTACTGATATAGACACTGCTTGGGTCAAGTTCATGGAAATACTTAGAGACGGAATAAGCAAAACCTGTCCCATAATTTCAAAAAATAGGTATAAACTCAAAAACAACGCTCTGTCCAAATGTATATCTTAGAAAATTGAAAAAGGATTTACTTATTTGGTATAGTCATGCTAAAAATGGAAGTGTAAATGGCCAGAGGTATTTATACAAAATTAAAGAAAATGTATAGACATGAAATTATTAAAGCAAAGATTAATTACAATGATTCCCTTGTTAAAAAGTCCTCTAATAGAAATTCGACTGCTTGGTATATAATAAAGAAAAATTCCTGCCTCACTAAGGCTCAAATATACCCTGACACTGAGGTGAATGATATTAATAACTACTTCGTCAACCACATTCCTTATATAAATGACGATTCATGTATCAAGTCAACTGAAACCTCGCAATTCTTCATGAAACTTGTACAAGAGAAAAAAAAGTCAAATTTTCCGAGGTTACGCAGGCCAGTATAGTACTCGCTGTAAAGAAGCTAAAGCCTAGCAATTCGGAGGATGTATTTGGCTTGTCTTCCGTTCTATTGAAACATATTATCGATTTAGTGATTTCCCCAGTTTGTTTCTTGATAAACATGACTATAAGGCAAGGTATCTTCCCTGATGTTTTAAAGAATACAATAGTTGTTCCCATACATAAGAAGGGTAATACTAAAGATCTGAACAATTTTCGTCCAATTGCTTTGGTCCCGATAATATCAAAGGTCTTTGAATGTCTGTTATTGGAACAGCTCCAAATGTACTTTCGACGAGATAACTTCTTGAGCAGTTGTCAATATGGGTTCAAATCATGCAAGTGTGCTATTGACGCAATCGACAGGGTGGTGAATACAATTTATATGAATCTAGAACAGCAAAAGTCATCATCCGCAACTTTTATTGATTTAAGCAAAGCTTTTGATACCATCTCTCATTTTCTACTTATTAAAAAGTTAAAATTGTATGGTATTGATACTACTGCTTTGAGTCTTCTTACTACATATTTGAAAGATCGTAAACAGGTCATTAGTGTGAGTGGAGAGCTATCTGATCCCTTAATAGTTAATAGAGGTGTTCCCCAAGGATCCTTGTTGGGTCCATTCTTATTTAATATATATGTAAATGACTTTCCAAGCTCCTTACGATCTACGCCGGTATTGTATGCGGATGATACCACTATTATTATGGGTGGAACTGATTTAACACATCTAAGTGCAGAAGTTGAGATTGCGAAAAATTTAGCAAAGGAGTGGTTTCAATCAAATGGATTAATTATGAATGAAAGGAAAACAGAAAATATATTTTTTTTATTCAAATAGTTTAAGGCGTTCCATCAATGATTACAAGTTTGTTAAATTGTTAGGAGTCTATTTGGATAGTTATTTATCATGGAATGCTCACATCGACCACATATTAAAAATAATGTCAAGAAATGTTTACATTTTGCGAAAGCTAAAATACAATTTATCATTAGAATATTTAAAAATGAGCTTCCACGCATTGATACATTCGCATATCAGTTATGGAATAATATTCTGGGGTAATGCCACAAGAGCAAAGGAGGTCTTTCTCTGGCAAAAAAAGCACTTAGAGTCATCCTAGGACTATCTAGTTATGAATCCTGTAGAGGTCATTTTAAAAGAATGAATATTTTAACTGTACCTAGCATTTACATTTTACATGTC
>JAGDQP010052025.1:0-13881 GCA_022664845.1 Lepisma saccharinum | reverse complement strand
GTGGGGGCTAAAAAATTTCGGTGTTGACCCAGCATCGTGAGGACAATTGGGGAGCTGCTGTGAATAAAAGACAGTGGCGATCGCAGTGAGAGCTTCGGCTCTCCTCTCCCAACCCGTCTGGTCAGCGTGGGAGCAGTAGACCAACTCCTCCCTTCAGGGAGAGGCCTCATCCACTAGTGGATTGAATATGGCTGTGATTTATTTATTATATATATATATTACAATTGGTCGGTGGTTCTTGAGTTTTGGGTACACAAACGTACTCACTTTCATTTTTATAACCCTGGCTATCCCACAATACTGAAACTAATAATATTGTGCACGAAATCACTTCTACATATGATGTGTGATTTCGTCATAATGATTCCTAATCGTTTTCTAGCCTGCAGTGCACATCAAGTGTTCGGAAGGCCATCGGGAGTGTAAGTGGTGTAACCTAGTGCAAGCACTTTCTGCCCCTGCTCGGAAACGAGTGTAGAATAAATATAGACAATTGACAGTCATGCTGCGTCAGCTTATGAGAGGCAGAATTACAGATGGCGTAACTTGCTAGCAGAAGTAGAGTAGAAACTAACGTCTCAGGGAAGTACAAGTTTGCAAAGCTCCACCTACTGTAGTGCAGGCGCAGAAATCCTCGAACTATTAGTACAACCGAAAAGTGTTCACACTTCACTCCGCAACTGACAGCGTGACCTGGTGGTCAACGTATTGGAGAGGTCACGGAATCAAATCCTGACATCGTTACTTTTAACTTTTTTAAAAAAAGAAAACTTTCTTTTTTATCTATATACGCATTAGGACATTTAATAAAAGTAGTCACCAAGGGCACTTGAAGGTTATGTAAGTCAGGTTCGATGTGTTTTTTTATTGCACATGCGACTTGCACAGAGACGTTGTTTTCCGTGAGAGCTGCGCGAGATCACACGAATCAAGGGGCGGGCATGACGTCACAAACGAAGCTTCCGGTTTGCGAGGAAGGCCATGTTGAGATGCACATAGTGTTGCGACGAGACGAGATGCAAAGCGTGCCTCGTTTCGAAAAGATGTGCTTGTCTCGTCTCGAGGGGTTCTGTCCCTTCAAATATTGCAGCATAACATGCCAACATAATTAAAATGTAGGAGATTGCGTCATGTTGATCAAGGTGTAACAAAGTTATTGCCCAAACTCAAGGACTTAGCCACGTAGGGCACAGGAGGCTGGGCCCCCCAAATAGTGTATGTCCCAAAAATGAAAATTGGGATAATACAGTAGATATACTGTTTTTGGCGCTCCGTACACGATACTTGTGTGTCAGTCCATGTAAAATCGTCCAGCTTGGTTGCTCGACCCCTTCTAAAAATATTTTTTAAATATTTATATCCCTTACATAAGAATAGCAATACGAGTATTATTTATTTCTAAATCAATCTATTAATTAATTGCAGTCATATTCGTATTGCGGCGTACACCAAAATGTGTGTTAGCAGACGTTTACGGAAAATGTAGTATATGAGAACTCGTTTATCATAGGAAATTCAAACAAAAACATTCTTTCCTTTAAAATCCACTTGATAATGTTAGTTCTCTGCTTGAAAAACTTAAAACGGAATCGAACTGGTCAAAATGGTATCCAAATATGATTGTAGAAATAGAAACAGTTCCGGTTTTCAGGACTCTTTTTCGCCCAGAATGGATTGAATATCAATGTTGATTTTTTTAGCACTATTAACATTCAAAGTATCTTGAAGGTTGATATATGATCCGTTTTTTGTTGTTTTGTTTACGAATTTTTGAAAATAAAAAAAAATGTATTTTGTGCATATTGGATGCCCAGTATCTCTGATAGAACAAAATATATAATCTTTATTTTTTTTGCACGTTATACATTTATATCAGAACTACGTTAAAAATTTGAACTTTGATATTTAAATTTGAAGGGAGCTACAAATTTGGTGCAAATCGAGGGTGAATAATGCTCGTACACGCTATGGTATGATGAGATTCTTATCTCTGGTGGGAGACCTGATTTTTTTTTGTTAGGCACTTATGTCAGCAGAAACTTAGAAATTTCAACTTTGATATTTGAGTTTGAAAGAAGTTGCAAATTGTGGGGTGAATAATGCTCGTGCGCGCTTTGGTACCACCAACAAAGTGCCCAAGAAAGATATGAATACGTAAAGTAGATCCTGAAATATCCTTGTAAGATAGCTTATTTTCAGTTGGCAACATGGCTGCTCCCCATGATCATTTTTCATTACATTACGCAACCAAGCCTCTGGCAAAATGTTAAAACACCTTTCTGTGTGTGTGGGAAGCATTGATACAGCTGTCTGCATCTATTAAAACTTGAGTTTTTCAATTATCATTACAGTAGTAAAATTGTAATTTTGTTAGTAATAAAGAATACTTCTTTCCAGAACCATTCTTTGTGCGAGTTCCTAAAGCACGCACGTGCATTATTTATATCTAATTTGCAAATCTGTAAGTCCATTCAAACTCTTAAAGCTAAAATTTCTAATGTAGTTCCTCCTGACATAAGTGTATAAATTGGGGAATAATTAGATTTTAATCTGGTCTCCCATCAGAGAAGGATCTTCAATGTTCCTACCAAAACGCGCACAAGCATCATTCAATAAACTGCAAATTTGTAACTCCCTTCAAACTCAAATTCCGAAGTTCAAATTTCTACCGAAGTTTCTCCTGGCAAATGTATATAATATGTGAAGAAGTTTGATTTTATTTTTTGTTCCCCCAGATTAGGCCTCCAAACGCATAAAATGGACTTCTTGGATTTTCAAAAATTGATAAAATATTAAGGAAGAATATATGAGCCTTCATATACCTTCAATATACTTTGATATGTAACAGTGTACAAGAAATCAAGTTTAATATTGAATCCCTTCCGGGGAAGAAAGCACCCTGAAAACTGGAATTGTTTCTATTTCGACAATCACACTTGGATGCCATTTTGATCAGTTCGATCACGTTTTAGGTTTTCCATGCAGAGGAGAAAAGTTATGAAGCAAATGTTACTGAAAAGAATGTCTTATGATAAACCAGTCCATAGATATTACATTTTCCGTAAAAATCTGCTAACACAAATTTTGGTATGCGCCGCAATTAAGCTATCGGTTGATATAAAAATAAAAGAATACCCGTCTTGAACTATTCTGATATCAGAGATTTTCTTTTTCAGACGGGTCGAGCAACCAAGCTTGACGATTCAGATGCACTATGCTCTAAACCTTGACTGAATAAACGTTGGACTATTTTGGGTAAACACGAAGTATGTAATACTATTTATGTAGAGGTGTACCTGGCAACAATTTGCCTGGCTACACCGCTTCCCAGACTACACAAAACAAGGATGTGCCCCGATGGCTTAGTCGTAGACCACTCACCTATGGTGTGTGTGTGTGTGGTCGTCGGTGCGATCCCGGTTAATGTCCTGTGGGTTTTGTGGTGGACAAACATCGCGTGTGTGTATTTTCTCGGAGTTCTCCCGTATCCTTCCACTTTCTTCAATCCACTAATTCTCCCATCGTCATCCATTCGGCCTGAGCCAAAGTTGCTTAAAGGACTTAAAAATAAATTCACAAGACAAGGACAAATCCTTTACAAGATATTTCTCTGCTATTAAGGGCCTAAGTAAGGCTCCTCGACCCTGAACTGCATTTTTTCATTCTGAAACCTCGAAATTTGTTTTATCGGCTCGAATACACGAACATAAATTGCTCACAAGTACGTCAAAAACACTAATGTCAAGTACTGTTTACATAACACACAGATTTCAATGGGAATGCCCTAGCCACAGTGCCGCAGCTAGGTGTCACCAACCCCAACACTACGGTATACAATCAACACACTTTGATTCCATATATTCGAGCCTTTAGATTTTACACAGCACGACTGACGGTTGGTTAGTTTCTACTGAACCAGTAGTGAATTCCTAAGAGACTAATATTTTGTCAACACGGTCGGTACAATCCAGACAAGCCTTCCCCACTTCTTCTGAAGTACTTTTTTTTCACAGTCTCTGGCGCCAGTTCAACTAAGGAGGCGTATGTCTCTTTCCGATTTCAAAAAAGGCTTAGGTTCGAATACCATCATAAAGCAATAAATAAACTTAAATTTAATTTTCAAACCCAGCATCCCTTCAAAACTCCGTACCGAAAAAGGCCGACACGTTTCTGTCTTTGTTCGTACCGAGAAAGACCATGACACAACGGTTGATTACTGAAACCGTGGCATTAAGAGAACTTGTGGAGTGCGCTTCTATAACATACAGTATTTATACATAGATATCTCGATCAGTGCTTTAACATTGTACTTGAATCTGAAATTAAATTTGTTTCTAAGGTTCATTAGAAAATAACTTTAGGTATTCCCTGCTCTTTATAGGATGGCCCTCATTTGAAGCAATAAGATTGCTGTATAAGATTTGCAAGGTAAATATTTTATTCCGAGTTAATAATTTTTAAAACAAATTAAATAACTCTAATGGTATTTTTCGAGACGAGACGTCTGGTCTCGTGGCAACACTAGACGCACAAGAAATATGTTTACATCCTATAAGAAATGGTTGGTTGTGCGGCATTTGATTGCGTAAATAGGAGTGAAAATAAGCCGGAATTACTTACTTTTCGACTGTATTAGTGGTAAATAGCTAGTAATAGATAGGGCTAACTGAAAATCAAGCTCTGAAGAAGTTTCAATAGTAGTTTCTAATACCAGGGCTTATGAAATTCCAAGTAGCACCACATATGGGAAGTTTCTTCTCGTTACTGGGCAATGGCACATAAGCAGCGAGGTATATAGATATCAACCTTGCTCGCAAAAGCGATATCATCTCTGTATGTTTTGTTGGAAATACATATTTACGTGAATATCTTTATTAACGTACACATTTGTTATTTCAAGTCAATTTGTAATTATTAAGTTGCTATTAACAGTGTTTTCCGCGAAAACACTTTTGACGTATTTTTCAATGTGTTTAAAGGAGCATAATGGTAATGTTTTGTGCGTCTCAATATGGCGGACAGGCCACGTCCGCCGGCTTCACCTCAAACAGGGAGTTATATGGAGGGCAGCCACTCTATTGTATATACTATCTCTATGGTACGAATACACACTATGACGTCACATCCGCTCCCTCAGTTTTGTACAACCTTACACTTCCAGTGGAGATAGTGCAACACCGAGCACACCGTCGGAACAAACCTTACAATGTTTGTTTCGAACCAACTGCAAACGTCCATATCATAACAGTAATGGTCTCGGTGGACTTTTTGTTGCGAGCAGGTGTATCGCGTATAACGAAAAAAACAACTCATATTGTTCCCGATACGTTCGTTATTGTTTCTTTGAAGACTTCTGCACACTGAACCCATCATTTTTTTTTCTAGTTATTTATTGCTATCATGTAATTATTAGGTCTTGAGATATGTTCTGCGCTATTATTACTTCACGCTTCCGCTACTAGGTTGTGATTCGACGAGCGCCTTCAAAGAGAAAGGGAAGGTGAAACCCTTGAAAATACTACCCTGTCAGAAGTTTGAGTCCTATGTCACAGCTTTGCAGAAACTCGGAACATCTTGGACTGTGGATGATGACCTATTAATCTTGGAAGAGTTTATGTATGTTCTTTTATGGATCAATTAAATGTTCTTCTCTAGATGAACTTAAGATTGCTAACAGCGAACAGCCAATGTCGAGAAAAAAAAAAGTGGTGGGAAAACGTAAGTTTCTTTTTTGTTACCACCGTCAAGAGCCTATTTAGTTGAACACACGCAGAGGGCAAATTATCAGGTTGGCCAAGACAAGGCTCCAAGAAAATGCAGACCCTTGGGTGGGCCATGGTTGGACTCAAAATGGAGAACCAGTTGGGTGATCCCAGCAAAATCCTTCCAGCAGCTCTGGCAGATGTTGCAAAAAGGCACGCATTAGATGAGGACAAAGAAACAGATGAAAGCTTTCACAAATATTGGCAGAGGGAAGAGCTATTTATCGATAAAAGCGATAGGGATTCATTCAACCATTCTTGATGATATGGATGAACAAGTTTCTGCCTACTATGCAAGTAGGCTCTTTTATACATTCCTTCTAAACAATGAAACATATCAAGATATTTCAAAGAATAAACCTTACTTATAATTTTAAAACGAAAAACCGCCATTTTTGGATCCAGGAATGTTTGTGTATACATTGCTATAAATTTGTGAAATAATTCATTTTTATATTCAGTCGTAAAAATCCTTTCATTTGATACCCTATATGGCCTACTTTATAAACCTTCATTTTTCAGTCCCCAATTCTGGGGGGCAGTTATCGTATTTGAACCAACAAATTACACAATATAGTGCCGATTTTGAAGTTTGAGTGAGTTTAAAAATATTTCTTTCAAGGCTTGGGGATACCCCATAAGTGATAATAAATATCGTATTTAAAGCAAAGAGTACAGTCTTGCCAACTGAGGTTAAGACACGAAGTTAAAAATATCCGAATTAACATGTTAATTTGCACAAAATATCGACAACAACAAACTGCCAGGGACAAGTGTAAAGGAGTTAGTTGCTTCATTTTCGTGAATAGCATATTCTAACATGCTGTCCCTTATCCTATTCCGGCCTGAGTCATAGATGCCTAAAGGCCATGAATAAATGATAAAATTTCGATATATCCCACAAATTATTATTATATTTACGATATTTAACCTCGCCTTATCCTCAGTTGGGAACACTGCACTCCTTGCTTCAAATGAGATCACTCAGGAATACCAACTATGCAATAAACTGACTTCTCGTCCGTTATGTTAATAACTTTTGTACAAGGTTGGAAACACTGACAGCCCCAAATCGTGAAGTTTTGCCTCCCAAGATCATGCACCATGCTGATAAAAATAATCTTCCATAAACATTTTACTTTCGTGCTTCGCTTTTGGTTTATCGTAAATTATTAATAGCAGGGGAGTAGGTTGCATGTTCCAAGTTGGAAATCCTGCGCCTCGGAAAAGAAGTGGAATAAGACCCACGTTCATATGGACTTATTGTCTTGTTTTGCTGTCAGGAAATCGTCGGTGAAGTTTGTCCAACAAATTAAGGCACACCCTGTATATATAAGGTGGTAGAACGAATCGCCGAAGGCCTGCTCAGATAAAAGGTGAAGACTGGTGCTAGGGAACGGCCATGTTACCAGCTGAAGCCAGGTAACAGAGTGGCCAAGTTACGGAGGCGGGAAAATAACTAAAGGTGCGGGAGAAAACAGCAAATGGCGAAGAAACAGTGGAGCCACGTTGCGGTAGACGCATCAAGCTTCAGAATGTTTCAGGTAAGTTTCCGAGCCTGATGTGTCGTCCGCTGCGTGGCACTACAGTCGCTCTAATATTTTGTCTATGTGCGTCGTCTATTCCTCCTGCCTTGATAAAGAACGATACGTTTGAAGGAACAAATTTGCTGTAAGTATTACATTCCTTTTATTTTAGCTTAACTAGTAGCTCTTTATCTATTCAAATTGTTTCATACGAGGTGTGATTGGAAAGTTTTAAGACGGCTTGTAATTTAAAAATGGCAGTACTTACAGGCTATTGCGATGGATCTCCTTCAAAGTAGTTCCCTGCTGCCTGACCACACCGATTCCAACGGGGTTTCCACTTCTGGAAGCATTCCTGAAAATTATCTTTCGTAAGGGTGTGAAGAACTCTCTCCGTATTTGCCTGGATGTCTTCAATTGAGTCAAATCGCTTCCCCATACCCATAAACCCATGTTTCATCACCTGTTTTTACTCTATTTAACAATTCTGGGTCCGTTTCGGCCCGATGAAGCAGGTCTTGGAACAATTCAGGTCCGGTGTTGTTTCTGCTCGTCTGACAATAATTTCGGAATGAATTTCGCGGACACTCGATGCATGTTCAAATCGTCAGCCATCTCCCTAATTGCCAGTCTACGGTCCGAGCGCACTAAATCGCGAACTTTCACAATGTTTTCCCTTGGTTTTTTGACGTGGAAGGCCGTCCGGACTGGAGGTCATCTTTGACTGAGTCGCAGCCATCTTTGAATATGTTAAACCAGATAAACACGTTTGACCGACTTAGACATTTATCTCCAAAAACTGTTTTTTTTAAGAGTTCATACGTCTCCGAAGCAGATTTCCTGGTTTTAAAACAAAATTTTAACACAAACGCGTTGTTCCGGTTTTTCATCCATTTTGCGCAATTAATAATCCGCCACGACACACACACACATACACACGCCCGCACTCAACAGGTTGCTACGCTGTACTGAACAAAGATATCGCAACGATTCTTTCAGCACGTATCAAGGACACACCATGCCACCGTTTCCACACTAACGGGGAATTATATCTACTCCTCTTGAGCAGTGGAGCCATTTGCCTTAAAACTTTCCAATCACACCTCGTACATTGCCTATCTAGACTCCTCCATATTTGTACATAGTCAACGTTAGGTACGTAGGTAGATAGGAGTATTTATGAAAGAAAATGTAATATCAAGAAGGTAAAAAAAATAAGGTACTTACATGTCAGAATACGAAGACAGGCGTGTCCACATAATAGAAGAGCACTGGTGCTAGGGAGCGGTCATATTGCCAACTGATATATAGAATATGGTAAAGTAATTATACTTAAAATATTCTCTGTATGATTGTCATTACATTGATACTTCACCACGGTCAATGCCTCCAATTCATCACGAATAATCATTGTTAAATCAAAATCATGAGTATGTCCGATTTCCCAGGTGCTCCCTTAGGAGAGATTCCTTCGTAGTGCTCCACATAAATCAAAAACTGGCAGGCCCACTTACACTGTACCATGACGAGGAATCAAAATAAGCGAAAACTTGGTCCAACCATAGGAGCACATATGGCAACACAATGTATCCAATCATATTCAAAAATAAGCATATTTTAATAGCTGATCAGTCATTCCACAAGTTCTGATAATCTTAAAAAATATTCCACTTTCTGACAACTGATTACTCAATGAGAAATAACTGAAGTAGTTTCCAGTCCTCTCAAACTTTCTAAAATGTATGAAAATAATAACAAAGCATATTCAGGACCATGAGTACCAGATCTTATCATGTTGGCCATGTAAACTGGCGCTTTCATCTCTGCGCCTGGTGAGTCTTTAAACACAAATTGAGACATATCGCGTCCTTAGAGCACAATGGTTCTATGTTCAATATTGGAACAAACTGCACTCTTATTTTCTGGCTAACTCTATACATTTTTTTTTTCTTACCAGCACTGGAAAAAGAGCATACTGAACACGATATATAATGCCAAAACTGAAAATTCCACATAAAACTTTTGCGCTCTAAGGATTCGATATGCTACAGAAGTTCTTGATGGTAAAGATGTATTTTTTCAATACAATAACAATATTAGAACGTAACCTTTAGTATTATGTGTTACAAACAGATCTTTACGAAAATATTCACCAACGAGTGGAATTCTATTTCTCCATACTGAATGAATTAAACAAGCGTGAGGGGATTTTTTTTCTTAAAAAAAAAACTGAAGTTAAACAACACCAAGTTCCATAAAATAGTTTGTACTTTTCTAGCAAATCTTATAACAAAAAAAAAAGAGAAAATCCACTCCACAATAGATTTCACAACACCTTCTACAATACTGCAATGTCTCTTTTACAACAATGAGCATTATTGATACATCAGATTCCATTGGGTACTACCATTTCATAGGCCGATTCCTTTTTAAGGTTGATACCAAAAGGGGAGAAAACAAACAAACAAAAAAAAAAAAAACACTCTTTTAAGAAGAAGACTAAATTACACATAACCGTTAACAATTCTGTTCTAATTATTTCTTTATCACTGAGGGTAGTAATTATAATTTTCTTTACACCACATTTAATGGCAGTGAAATGCTTTCTACACCTAAAACGGTCGATGTCAAATTCTAATACGAATCCCCTCATGTTTATATCATACATGTACAAGTAATTTTTATTATAATCACAAGTTTAAAAGAATGACTGATTTGTTACTGAATACACATACATATATATAATACGAAAGGAAGAAAAAAATTTGTGTGTAGGGACAGTAGAAATTCGTTACTCACGAAAAAATTTAAACACTCAAGAAATCAGATGAAGTAGATGGCTGTTTTTTAACTCACGAAATTTGGAAAAAATGTCTTCCATCCACGAATTCTGAGCTCTACTCAAGAAATTATACCATTTTTTTATTCAATCATTCACGAAAATAATGAGTAAGATCGTGAAAAAAAAAATCGTCTTGAAAATTCTATCATCGGACTCGCGTAGCACGGAGAATGTTATACACTGAATTCTCCATAGATGGTAGCAGATTTGCGAACATGGTTTCCCATCTAGCGGAAAAAAATACGAACTACATGATCACAACGGTATTCTATTGTGTACGTTAGGCGGTATTCGCAGTAAAAAAAAATTCTTTGTGAACACAAGCTGCACACGTGAAATGATATGGGGGTGACCTCTGGATAAGGAAATGTGGAAGAATTATGTGAAATAAATAAATATATAATTACCAGTATTTATCATTTTATACTCAAGGAATTCATACTGTCCCTATACTTACAAATACAAGACATATTAGCAAGAAGTGTCTACCTTTCGCCGAAAAGGCGTGGTTACGAAAAAAAAAGTAGGAAAAGTTACGAGAAGTTATTAGGATATTGAAAGTTAGATCAGTATAACTGCTCCTCCTCCCTATCGTTTGTGACTGTTTTATCGGCGAAATCTAGACACGTTTATTTTTATATATATTTGTATGAAGTATATGTTGCTATGTCCTGTATATGTAACACACCCTTTTTTCTACCTTATTGTATCAATGATATATCCAGAACAGGGTGTCAATACTTACTTTTTGTTTATCACAATGAGAGAGAGAGAGAAAAAAAAGAGAGTAAACGATATTCGCTTACACTTTAATGTAACAATCATCAAGAAACACACTTTTCATAACATTCAGTTTCATGTACCTGTGATTACATTCTTCTAAGAACACAGAGGTCTACGAGTCTCTTAGAGCACACAAAATACATACAGTCGAGCTGAAAAACGATCTATTGTAGCAGAAAATGAGGTACAATTAATTAAGCAAATCATTTTGTTCGAGTGCATTGTTCTTATTAACCTATTCCCACATATATTTATTTACAAGCAAATTGGCACATAATTAGGAAGAAGCTGTGAAGCTATGACCCCATAAAACAGCTCGTCTACATACCTCAACGAATATCCTTAACCCTTTATTTTTATATTTTTTTGGGGGGTTTGGGTAAGATTTTTCGTTATCAATACAAATACAAATAATTAGTAGTGTAGACAGCTGGCAGCTTACTCCAAAAGTACTGAATAAAACCAGTGTATTAGAATATTTAAAAGAGTTTCCCCTTTCTACCTTACTTACTAGTTTCCTCTCAAAATAAATGACTTGGGACTTTTGACCAAAAGTACAACGCGAAAATTAGAAGAAGTCTGTCAGAAAATATTTCTGAATTTTTGGTCCCTTGCTATAGTTTTTGTATCTGCCATAATGAAGGATAAAAATTCGAAATTTATTTCATGGAAGAGGCTCTGAAAAGTCACACAGCAAAATCAAAAACTAAAGATAAAAAAAGGGAAGCTTACATAATATTTTTCCAGTTGTTTAAACAAAAAAACAAAAACAAAAGAAAGTGCTATATTTTGATCTGTATGATTTTCTTAATAAGCTTAAATAACAGAGATAGTAATTGGAACAAATCGAACCATACCACTAAGGAAGGATAAATGGTTTGTTAAAATGAAAAGGGATGAATGGAGAGGACTAAGCTTACCTTCAAGGACCTGCCCCTTATGGCACAACACTGATGATGATAATTTCTTTTGCAAGCAGTAAGAATGAGAAATAAAACACGTAAACATGATTCGTCTTCGTACATGCGTTTCATGTCTTGCTTGCGAAAGACTTGATAGAGGTCGAAATATAGCACTTTATTTTTATTTTTTTTTATGTCTATGCAACAGAATAACATTATACAGTTATCCCTTCGTCTTCTATTTTTTTAGTTTTACGTTAAAAACTGTAATAAAATGTACTTATCTGGTTCCAATAGTCTTCAATGTTCTATAAAAATCACATTATACACTCAATCAGTTTCGAACTCAACAGGAGTTCTTCAACTAGGGCGCACGCCAACGCAAAGGTCAATAAATATACATAGAAACTTTAAGAAGTAAAGACTGTGATATGCTGAAATGCGAAGAGAAAAAAATCGACATAAAAATGGATTCACTTCTTCTTTTAGCACCCACTTTGGGTTATATCTCCCTCTTTTTACTTCTTTTAAGGTTCATGTAAAGCAACAATCTCCAACAAAATATATGTTTGATGTATTTTTTATCGTTGCACGAAATTTCACTGCTGCTCCTACAAATTCAAGCCAAGAGAGTTCAAACTTTCAGGGAAGAAAGTTCATAACCAATTCAAAGAGTTCTATCCGTGTCGATTTGTACTTTTCTTTTTTGTTCATTGTTGTTGTGAATATCAAAACCTATAACAATGAAGCTCTTGAAAAATGAACAAAAAAATAAATAAATAACAATTGGCATTGATCGAGCTCTTGAATTAGTTATGAACTTTCTTCCCTAAAAGTTTGAACTCAGGGTTTGAATTTGTAGGCGCAGCATTGATATTTACGATAAAAATACATTCGACATATACGGAGGTAGTGTTGCCATCTTTTGTAGAAGGTTTATCTACCTTTGCGTTGGAGTGCTCTCTAGTTGAGTTCGAAATCGATCAGATATACCTATGTGGACTTTTATTCAACATTTTTAAGATTATTGAAGACAGGAAATACATTTCATGTTGAAATACTGTCTTCCATGCGCTACGACGACTTGATTCGTATCAAAAATTAACCAACTTCAATAACATACACTGATGTCTTCATAGAGTTTTGGATTTAATATGAATTAGCTGTTACGCTTCGTTTTATATACTAGTTTTCTATATGAATTCCGTACAGTAGACCAAGCCAGAGATACCACCAACCCCAAAAGAAAGAAAAAGCTAAATACAAAACTGCATTAAATTATTATTATTTTCAAACGCCCACTTCAATCACACCACGTGGCCACCTTGTTTAAAATAAAGCAAAATAAACAAAAAGAATAGGTCAACTAGGTCATATCAAAACAACTAATACTCTACAATATTTAGTTTAGTTCACTGAACTTCGTCGGCTAGCTATAAAGGTAACAGTCACAGACGTGTGAACAGGAGAGAGTTTTACCCTTTTGAAGTACGAAGTCCTCGTCCTGAACGAAATATAGTAATTATTAACTGTTTAGGTGTGACGAAGTTGAGTCTTATTATTTTTTATTATTATTATTTTTTTAAATAAATTCTCACGACTCCCTATGGTAACGAAAGGTTTGTATACCATTATTAAGATGTTCAGTACCCAAGTCAATCCTCAGTCCCTCTGTTGAAATGATTGTTTGCCAAATGTCTCGATAAAGTTAACCTACCAATCTTTCTGTCATTACCAGAAAGATATACAGGGTGTCATGAAAAGATGGTTACAAGTTCTGGGAGGTGAATCCTGACATCCAAACCAAAAAAAATATAAAAAAGGTCCATACAAACACGGGTCGAATTCTGCTCCGTTTTCGAGATACAGTATTTGCAATTTGAGAGCCCAAAATCGACTCCTTGCAACAGCAAAGAGTCGATTTTGGGCTCAGAGTTGCAAACTCTGTATCTTAAAAAGGAAGATGAATTTGACCCATGTTTGTATAAACTATTTTTCTTGTGTTCATGTTTAGGATTCACTTCCCAAAATTGGTAACCAACCATCTTTTCTTTACACCCTGTATA
>JAGDQP010052024.1:0-13881 GCA_022664845.1 Lepisma saccharinum | reverse complement strand
AAAAATGACCTTCTTTGTCAAGACCACATCACCAAGTGTGCGTTATGGCAGCTCTATGATAACGCGCAGTTCTTTTTTGGCAGTCCTGCTAGAGGGCATCTGCCTACATATTCGTACTTCTGAATTCCTGCTAGCTGTTCTCGTATCCAAAATTCCGGGGGGTGACGTTAAAGGGCTCAGTGGCGTTATATTGCTGAACTTCCTTATTATGTGCATTTTACATCATATATCCAGACACGAGTAATAAATATTCTCGTTAGAAGACGCTGATACTTATTGAAGTATTTACACTGGCTGCCTGTGAAATTGCCTGGTACTCGAAAATTAAAGGATTCCCCCTATTCCTCACGTCCGCTGATAAAAAAATACGTGTCTCTTTATGTTTCTTCTTTTATCCAGTGTAGGAATTTCAAGTATATCCAAGATATGGATATGTAAGTACTGTCTTGCTAAGACTTACAAAATTAGCCAAAACTTCAACTTTCTCAGGGTGTTTCCGCCTTTTAACCCTCACGTCCACCGACATAAAAGTTACTCTCTTTATTTTATTTCCTTTATTTCTGCAGCAGTTTCAAACAAATTTGAGTGTGATACGTGAAAAATATTCCTTGTTAGCTATGAATTTCTAACTTTGAATCAGTTGTACGTGTGAGTCGAAAGAGGAAACGTTGTGTTTAAGAGTAGTCGGAAACCAAAAAAGCCACTTCGAGTGGAACAAAATCCATGTATTTGTGTATGCATTGTTCCGCTTTACTAGGCTTAGAAGGGCGCACTCGAGGATTTAAATTTATGAATTTACCTCCGCTCTAACTTGCTTTTTTTTTCATGTGGTGGCCCTTTAACGGAGGTCCTCCTTTTTTTTGCACCATGAAGCGAGCTTTCCTGAACCAGACTTTCTCTCAGCAATGGATCGGAGAGTAAGAGTGACTAACTGACCACAAGCTCTCGAGATCTTAATAAATTCTCTTAATTTTTATCTGTGGAGCTATGGGAAGCAACAAATGCACTCTGTCAAGATCGAAAATATGGACAACCTGAAAGCACGGGTCACAAAAGCTCTTCCTCTGTCTCGTCGGATGTGTTCTGTTATGTACTGCAAGGTTTAGAATATTGTTTCTACGTCTTTAGGACAACCAAAGCAGCTAGGAATTAACTATTTTGAAAAGTTAATAAATTTCAAGGGCTTCTCTTTATTTTGCCATAAAGTTGTGACTCTGTTGTTCTATATCAAGAACGACGATTGTTTTCAATCGGCACCTGTTGACAATTATAAAATGTTGCAGAAAACGATGTTTGAAAGTAATTCAGCTTAATGTATTTGGAAGGTAATAAATATTGGTTCACTTCATTGTATTTTATTAAGCGTTTTAATACATATTCCTGCGCACGGAAACAGCATAAGCTCCGAGCCTATTTCGTAAAAAAGGAAGTGTTGGATGGCAAAGAGGGGATACACAAACAGGAACGATCAGCGGGGAAGTGAAGGGAATCATGAACATCTTGAGAGTGTTCCAGAAAGAGATGGAGAGACAAAGACAATTAAATCTTAATACTGCTATATTCAAATACACTTCCAAAATATCTTTTCTAATACAGGGTGTTTAAAAACGTGTACGGCAATATTGCAGAAAAAAATCTCTATAGTTCAAGGATCAAAAAAGTATGTTCTTCAACGTAAAAATATGCACAATTTCGTAGACGATGAAAGTTAGTGTTACAACATCAGAACTGAATTACTATCCAGTCGGATAATAACGCAATCCGTGCCGTCTCAGCAAATGACAATCGAAGTAGTATCCAAAGAATGGCAGACGTAAACCCACCTACCTACTCTCCTGTGTCACTTGTACAGTGCTGTCAACCATTGCGTAAGGATCTGCTAACTTCTTGCCTGATTTTGTACATAGATCTTACACATTTTAAAAAGGAATTGATCACTTACTTGTGGAAATTTATCCTTTAAAATAGATGTAAATTCAACTCAGATGCACACATTAAAAATTTAATCGTAACGTCGCCGTAACGAAAGCCAACAATCTTGCATTGTTATATCAATATCTTCGGCGCCACAGCTAAAATAAATGCCTGTAGTCAAACTGTTTGCCTTCATACTACTGTTTCGAACCGAAATTGGCATACCTTTTTGCCATTTCGTGCTGTTTGGAGCACGAGTGAACTCAGAAGTCGTCGAGAAGTGTGAAGATGTTTCTATAGTTACATCTTGCGAAGTGGGTTTTCACCAAATAATACAAGTTAAAAACCTACTTTAAGTCGATACAAATATCACGTTCAAGTAATTGAAGCAAGTGATACAAAGCAAACAGTAAAGAGACGGTACAATAACCAGCAAGCCTTAATATGGTGGAATTTCAGGGCAAACCATGTGTTAATATTAATAATCAAAAGTACGATAGAAAGCACAAATAATTTTACATATTATATATGTATATATAACCTTACCTCCTTTGTATATGTAATCTTACCTTTGGTAGAACATTTATCTTCCAGAATACATGCTATTCACTTTAATAAAATCCACAACAAAATCCAAGGCCGATACACCGCAATGACCACTGCTTTAAGCAAAATACTAACTTTCCGAATAGCCATTTCAGTTTATGCGCAATGGCATTTCACATAGTGTTGTTGAATGTGTTCTATCCACCATAGCAACAGAAGTGAAACTGCCGCAAGAAAGTGTGTAGAGCAGTTAAACATACACACACACGCAGAGAGAGAGAGAGAGAGAGAGAGAGAGAGAGAGAGAGAGAGAGAGAGAGAGAGAAAGAAAGGAAGGAAGAGAGAGAAGTTTAATGTGTAATCAAAGCTGTACATTTCGAAGAGCATTTTCAACGACAAACCAGCGAGGTTCACTGGTACATAAAAACACATTATACACCCATTTCTGTTCCCCTATATTGAGAGAGATCTACGCCAATTTATTCCATGACAAGCTACCAGTTGGAATGGAGAGCGCGAAAACACGCATATGTATATACATCCACACACACACACTCACATATATGTATATATATACACATATACGCACATAAACCAACAACATCAGCACTTACTCAATTTTAGATTTTTCTACATACTAGTTTATAGTGGCACAGCGCAAATAAAATGAATGATATTTCAATTATGAAACCATTCTGTGCAAGCGACACATTGTATCTTCATTAGTAACGTTAGCAAGAAATAACTTGATTCTGATTAAGACGGAAATGAGAAAATAATTCAACCGAGCGTGGTGGATAGGTGCTAAACTGATCGACTTGTAATTGAGAGATTGTGCCCACAAACCCCGAGACCAGCAGTTCTGACTGAATTTTACCCTGGTAGTCTAATATGGTACTTTGAAACAAGGTTAACCCGCTCGCTACTTTCTCATTCCTTCCTCCTCGCATTGAAAGTGTCAAGTTTGTTATTTGACTCCTGTAAGGTTCAGTTCTTTCAACGGTGATAAAGGAAATGTTCCAACTCAACAATGTATCTGTACTGAATAAATCATCTATGGATCGAACAAAAGATTTTGTAGTAATGCAAAGTTATATAAAAGAAAACTTTTAAGAGACTGAAATACTAATCGCTGTATTATCTATATCATAAAGAAGTACTGTAACTCGTCGGAGATAAATGAAACGTAATACGATCGTGTCAAAATAAATATTCCGAATAGACGCGATCTCTGCCCAGATACACTTTTACCAGTGATATTTGTCAAGCTTTTACCAGTGATATTTTGTAATTGCACGTATAACGATTACCCTGTATGTTTCCTTTACCATACCTTATTACCATAGTTTGTAATCAGGAGGATAATTATTATTCGTACTCGAGAATAGTTACGTCTTGTTGCTTCTTATAGAGGAGAAAGATAAATGTATATTCAAGTAAACCAATTATGCTTCTTTCTTATGATCTACGCTCATACCATAACATTACCGTATTTTCTTAAATATATATTTATTTATTACATCTACTACCGTTCACGTAACGTTATTTCTCAAATCTTCCGTGCATTTTTAATAATCTAAAATGTACAGATTGGAACTAATATTACTACAACGATCTTCTGAATAGAAACGTGTCATATTTACTTTATTTAATGCGTTCCTTTTGGAGTACATAATGAGGAAAGCAGATGGAAAAAACTTTGGTAAACTTTATTTTTATATTGGCCAGTCTAGTAACTTCGGACTTCGGCCCTTCACGATTTGCCCCTTAGCTATTAAAATACATACCCATGCTCCTGCCGGGACTCGAACCCGGTACCTAATAACTGAGGAAAACTCCAGGATAAAAGGATCTTTGGTGTGTTGACCAGGTACATAACCAGACATTTATTTCGTAGTCGTGGGTCTAGGGTTGGTGAACAGGTTCAAGATTGTAAAAAACTATGTATAATTAGGCCTAAAATTATACAAATTTTGCGTATAAATTGACATTTTGGAAGGGATGCGATCCGCTTGAACCCTCCCCAGGAATAAGTCATGGTGAAAGGTTAGAGCCTGCGCCACTTCAACAGTGCTGATCTCACAGCAGCAATACCAGGCATTATATTACAAGAGCTGGGTATATTTTTATTGCTTTCAAAACGAATTTTGTTCCTGAGCAACTGAGAAGTACGAAAAAATAGAAGTTTAGTTACTATCTGGCAAAGTGAAATTACATATTACCTTTAAGTTACGGTAAGAAAGGATTACATGAGTCTTATAATAAGTTCTGTGTTAAATCGTTATCCTGTTTCAAGTGATAGATTCCTTCAACTGAAAGAATATCGCAAAACTTAAAAAAAAAAGTAAAGGATAAAGGAAAGTTTTCTTTCTGAGCAAAGAAATTAATCGTTACGTCGGCACACACAGATCATATCACCCTTCTGTCTCTCTCCCTCTCCTTTTTTTTTTTTTTTTTTTTTGCTTGTTTCTTTTTCGAAACCAAGGAAGTGAGCCTTGGAGTAAATCGATTGTGAGAAGACAGGAAAGATCAGGGAAACAAATAAAACTGGATGTTCGTTTGCTGGAGATGCTAGAGAGAGAGAGGGGGGGAGAGTGAGTTTCGGAGACAGATGACAGACCCGAAGGAATAACCTATTGGATTGCTCATAAAGATATAACAGGTGTAGAAGTTATCTCTATGTCACGGAGGAGACATGCAAACACAGAAAGGTCATAAAAGTTTTTAAAACTTTCCTTATTACATGAACTTAAGAAATAAATGAAATAACTGATGGTAAATACTTCCTTGCCCCACGCATTGCAACCTCTTCGTCACAACACCTTTAGAAATCTACCAACATCGTATGTGTTAGTAAAGATTACGCTATTATATGCTCCACTAGCAAAACTCTAGAACAATATGGTTTCAATTTTATTTTCGAGAATGCTTAATGGACGGCAACAGTTTCCTGACTCCTGTACGATTTTCTTCATGTCTTTAAGAAGCAAATTTCAAAACAACGTTAAGTGGACAAAAGAAGGAACTCAAAGAGACGAAAGGAAGATGAAGAAGAGCAAGCGGGTAAAATTTGGTCGTGGAAGATTGCTCGTACAGACAATAGCCTGTTTAGTGCAACACTGATGATATTACTATTTTACGGCCCATAAAAAGCTTTTAGCAGCTTCTGCTACTAGTGTTAACTCTTTGAGAACCTCGTCAGAACACACCAAAGCAAGCATGTAAACGCAACATATACGTATACATTCAATTTTTGCTAAAGATAAGTAACGACAATGAACGAAAGCTTAGTATTCACACAAGATGTTCTTCGGCTAAAGATATGGTTATAATACGTCTACTACAGACGCAAGTACGAACAACTGTCACTTGTAGAATTTTGAAATTGTTGTGTCCGGTTGAAATAAAGTATAATAGTTCCGTTGTCTGTTATCTTGAATCAATACTGAATGGAGATTACAATATACATAAAAACATTTACAAGCGCAGTGCACCGCCCAAGTACAAGGAACTTTAAGCTTTTATAACGCCTATAAATTAATACGAATTTACAAGATGTTTCTATTTATAAGTATCAAAAGCAAATTTCAGATGATAATATAGGTAAAAATGTCTTAGTACACATGGAATTAAAAAACGTTTCCTAGAACATCAACATGGAATATTGTTTCATCAATATTTTGAATTAAACCCTTAATTTGGGCTGAACTTGACTTTTATACTCTAGGTATTGTTCAAGGATGTCTCCTAACTTCGTTTGTGCTATTTCCTGTATATGAAGACGAATGTACTGTCACTTGTTTCAATTGAAAGTACCATTCCCACATTATGCTGGTGTAATAAAAACCAAGAAATAATATCGGTTTAAACAACTATTTCCATAATTTCTATACGAAGACTATCGATTTCAACACGAGCATACTTCCTTTGCTAAAGCATTTTTGCTAATTTTTGCATGATAAAAACCCCTGTAATATTCCGTTTATACTCTGTATTTAAGCTACCTCTTTTACGTAACATCATCAAACATATACTGATACACAACCTTGTTCTTCAAGTGTCAAATATAACATTATACATACTATATACCATTCATGGTGACAGCCTCTGTTTCCCCATGACACTAGAAGGAAACGTTGGGTCCAATGTACTAGAAACATGTAAAAGAGTGTTGCAAGAGAACTGCATAAGAAATCGGCTTCACGAATATCGGTAATTGTACCTCTAGAATATAAAAGTAATTTCTCTTTATTTGTTTCATAATTTAGGGGTTGTTCTGTAATTAAGTTCAATATCAAAATCTCACAAGGAAGGTTGATGAATGTGTCAAACGGAATTCTGAATCAAACATAGTATATTCGAAAGAGATAACAGATATATGTTCAGGCGTAAATACGTAGGTGCCATGGACAACGGAGTATCCCCCTGTGACCTATTAATAATTTTAAAATAAAGCTATTTTTAAGAAAATTTGAGACTCTCATTTAAATATTTATTTCATCAACAATATTCATAGGAGAGTCATGCTTCATACCTCATTCTCTTCACAATAACACAAGCTTTTTAAAGATGCCATAAAGTTGCGCCCATGACGTACACGGAAAAGGAAATTTGGAAGAAATTCGCGAAATTTCCCTAAAAAAAACCCTTCTATCAATGTTTGCCTCCTCTGGAGCGTCTCCGGATACGAGCACACAATCCACATGTATATCGAAACATACTATGGGGTATAGACAATGCGTGCGCCAAGTTTGGTTTTGATAGCTTCAATAGGTATGAGGGAAAAGATTTTATATCAATGCTTTCTGTATATACGAAACCGAAACTATGTCCTGAACTATAAATAGGGCATAGGCAGTAGTACTATTCATCCGGGTGGCGTGCTTCGTACCTCATTCTCTTCAGAATGAAGCAAGCATGCCAATTGAACCTGGTATATCGTTTCGTGATGTAAGTGGAGAAGAAATTGGGTATAATTCGCCAAAATTCTCTCCACAAAATCCTTATTAGAGCGGCCTTGGAAAGTATGACTAACGTAAGATTCACATGACCAAATCCATCCAGTTGTGATAGTAATGTGAAAACAATTAAACTAAACAATTTGCTACCCTGTAGGTAATAAATGTGGAAGTTGTAGATTGATTGGAAACAAAATACAAGAGAATAAAAATTTTACTTATCAATCTTGTTCTTGGATTGTGTGGTTTCGTGAAACCATGAGAATACTGCAGGCGTTTGAAAGTGGCAAGCCGCACCATTCAAAGGGAAGAAGGTATTTGAAGTTCAAAACTTAAAAAAACTTCGTTAATACGATATCAATTTATACACAATTCTCGAAATATACGTGAGACCTCCGAAGCTAGTTACAGAAAGTGTGTAACGTCAAAATTAAACAGTGGTCAACGCAGAAACATTTTTCACAATGAGCACACTGTATGAATGCCCGATGTTAACAGTTATCTTCTTGACACGTCTCGTCAAGACCACGTTCGAAGCAGAATTATATTAGTGTTTCGAATGAGGCAGGTCCGATAAATACCCACATTTGAAAAACGCGTACCCGGTATCGAAAATTGAAAATGCACCAACGATTTACGCCCAGAAAGTAATCGCAATGCCGAAAGTTTATATTTGATCCAACGAGAACTGCATCTGTCAAACTTCACCATATGTTTGTAAGGTCGCAAGAAATATACACCTGCAGGTTGAATAAGGCCAGTGCAGTTTCCAGGATTTAGTTTCGTAGTGAGTTGTACCCTTTCCGGAACTGCAAAATTGAAGAGTTCGTCATCCATATTTGGTTTCCAGGAATCTAACAACAGAAGACACTGTCAAACCTGTTGCATTCGACCACAATACGTCATTTAGAAACATCTTCAGATCTTTCTTGCATATATTGGACGACTTAGTGGTAAATATTTTTAATTTATGGAAGTCGGCGTTCATTGACTGATCTGTGAATTCTGCTACCAGAACATACATTAATGGCAACAGAGTTCCGTCCATCTTCATTAGAGACATATTAATATGCGAATGAGTAGTTGCCGATAATGAACCCATGGTGGCATGTACCATCATCGTTCTTTTACGCATAATATTTTAACCCTCATCCCTAGTCTACTGAACAGAACCACATTATACACACGTATTGCGTATACCACCTATTATTTTTCAAGGTACATTTCAATTGTCTACTCTTACCGTTCTAGAGAGCGCAAAACTTAACAATAGGGATCTTTTGGAGGGAGTTATCGCGAATTATCCCCAATTTCAATCTCCATGGAACGATATGTGTTGTGTCATTGGCAAGCTTGCTTCATTCTGAAGAGAATGAGGTACAAATCATGATACCCGGATGATTTGTACTGTGTTTATAAATGATTCGCTTTCGTATATACAGAAAGCATTTGTATAAACATTTTCCCCTCATATCTATTGAAGGAATGAGAAACAAACTTAGCACACGCATTTTCTATACCCCATAGTATGTTTCGAAATACTTTTGGATTGTTTGCTCCTACCAGGGGTCGCTACAGAGGGGGCAAATTTAATAGAAGGGATTTATTGGAGGGAATTTTCGCGAAATTCTTCCAAATTTCCTTTTCCGCGTACGTCATGGGCGCAACTTTATGACAACTTTGGAAAGCTTGTTTTATTCTGAAGAGAATGAGGTATGAACCATGACTCTCCTAGGAATATTGTTGACACAATATCTATTTAACTGAGGGTCTCAAATTTCCTTAAAAACAGCTTTCTTAAAAAGAGTTAATGGTTTGTTTACAGGGCTCCTAATGTTATGCTTCTGAACATATATCTGTTATCTCTTTCGAATGGACTATGTTTGATTCAAAAGTCCGTTTGACATATTTATGATCTTTCCTGATCAGTAATAACAACAAAAGATGATGTGAGCAGTAAAACTCTAAGAAAAAGAAAAATCTTGATGCAGTGGTTGTTTTGGTTACTAGTTTCTTATCGTTACATTTAGTGATGTGTTACTTTGTTTCTTATTTAGAGTATCATTTCATTTATTCTTCTTGTGTTTGAATTGACAATATATTTGATTTTATATAATCACCAAGTTTTCTTAGAGTGTAAAAATGATCCTATTGAAACTTTACATTTATGGCTTTTACAACATGTAATATTTGCAGTTAGTGAAGTTATGGACTATGTCCATGAAAGGAAGACTGGACATGTAGCAACCTTGATCGTATTTCAAGATACCGTTCCGTTCGTTAGGTGTAAATGGGAAAATCAGCGGAGAACCTGTTGGTAGAGCTACTGGACTTGAGTCCAGATTGTTTTTCTTTTCAATTACAAGAAGATTATAAATACTCTTACAAGGAACAGTCGCCAGGTGTCAGAGCCGCATTTTGATGAAAAATCGTATGTAGGTACAGTACCTAGGTAAACCTTTACAGCCAAAATTATAGGTGCTGCCGTCAACAAATAACGACAAGAGAACCTGAGAAAGATGGAACGTAGAGAGCAAGGAAATCCAATACAGAGTACGGAAAATGCCTTTTCTTTTATATACTGTTACATATATTGAAAGCGAATGACTATTAATTTTTACTGGATAGGACACAATACGTGCTAGAGGGTATGACGACAATGACCGCCATCTTGACTATGCTTCCAAATTTTAAAATAGTAAGTGTATCATGTGATATATCAATCTGTACTGGGATGTTCCAAGAAACCCAATTATGAAGTTCGTTTCGGCACAATTCTAATCCTATACGACAGAATGACATGTGAGGCATTGACTTGGAGAATATGTGAGCCGAATGATGAAAAAACATTTTGTTGAAACAGCTGAAGGGATGGAAAGCAAAAGGCTACATAAGAAGTACCGTTATGTTGTAAAATATTATACTCATGGCCACAATATGAAGTACACTATAAAGTTTTAAATACATTAACGAAAGATGAAGCTCCAATTTGAAGAAGGCATAATGTTAGGTGAAAATGGCCTTCTCATACCCTCTAGCATGTATTGTGTCCTGTCCAGTAACTAGTAATAGCTATTTGCTTTCAATATATATAACAGTTAATTTAAAAAGGCGTTTTCCGTACTATGTATTGGCTTTACTTGCTCTCTACGTTCGATATTTCTCGGGTTTCTTTGTTGTTATTCGTTGACGGCAGCACCTATTATTTTGGCTGTGAAGGTTTACCCAGGCACTGTACCTATCAAAATCCGGTTCTGACAATTTGGCGGAAGTTGTTAGTCACCAGGACCGATGCGTGAATCTTGTATCGTAATTATATGAAATTTCTTGTGTCCATGTACAGTCACTTACAAAAATAAGTGGAGTTTGTAGTGCTAAGAAATAATAGTTCTTCCCTCCAGGAAAATTGTTTCACTGTACGCCTAATAGTTAGAGAACCAACATGACAGTACAAATATGCGCCAAAACATGGAATGCCAGGATATTCCTCCATTTGGAGGAGGAAAGAATTGATTCATTCAGTATCATGTAGAGAAACACGAGAAAGATAGGCAAATATCAAATTCTTGTCTTGTTCAGTTCTTGTCTTGTCTTGTTTACAGCATTTACGTTTACATCAGTAAAGCAAGTGGGATTTACTATCTTGAAATAAATCTAGGATATGTATAAATAAACCGCTGAGGGTAGCGAGTTTAATGGTTGATTTCACAACACATTTGTTATGGTTAGCTAAGTGGTCAGCTTCTCAGATCCCATTCTGAAGGTCTATGGTTAGATTCTACGATCGGTATTCCAAATAGTTGTAAATGATGTTCGCGATTGCTACTGAAAGAGATTTATCCCGCACATGGAGAAAATCCCAAGACAAAGATATAAGGAGGCAGGGGGAGGGAGACGGAGACTGTGTATTCATAAGTGTTAAAATTTCATTTATTTTCATACCTCACGCCATTTTTACACCTCTTTCTATGTTTTCTCTTCTCTTTTTTCGCTCCGCGTCTTCTTCCATTCTGTCCCTCTCTCTTTCTGTGTGTGTGTGTGTGAGAGAGAGAGAGAGAGTGTGTGTGTGTGTGTGTGTGTTTGAACAAGACAAGACTGATTTTTGACTATCTTTCTCGTGGTTCTCTACATGATGCTGAACGAATCAATTCTTTCTTCCTCTAAATGGAGGAATATCTTGGCATGCCATGTTTTGGCCGATATTTATTCTGTCATGTTGGTTGTCTAACTATTAGGTTGCAGTGAAACAATTCTCCTGAAGGAAAGAACTGTTATTTCTTACCACTCCAACCTCCACTTATTTTTGTAAGTGGATGTACAAAATATGACAATGTTTTGTTACATATATTTCGGGTTATATAAAGATAACCTCGAACTTATTTTAATGCCGCAATATCACTTGTATCCTTTGGTTTCTGGACTCCTCATGTACCAAACAGTCACCGTGAAACCACAATTGACAATTCTTGAAATGCAATCAATCTCTTTCATTTATTGATTTATCGTAAAACCATCAGAAATGCCACAGCATTCTGTAACTCCTTTTAAGAAGGTTTGTGCGCGCGGCGTCTTTATATACTTCAATCTTTCATTGTAGTCTGACCTTCTTTCTTCCCTTTCCTTGCACTACTATTTTTTACATTCCTTGATGTTTAAGGCAGAGATATTAAATTCAATTGCCGTCCGTAATGATTGGGATTTTCCTACGATCATGTCGGGTAAGTATCTGCTAATGAAACTATGGAGGTTTACTTCCTCATATCCTTGTCCGTTCATTTTCTATTCGTAAATTGCAAATACCACTTGACGAATATTAACCCCGAAGAAAAGAATAAAAAAAGATTATAAATATCCGCATCTCAGCAAATATATGATATAAATATAAATATATAAAAATATTATAAATATCAGTAATGCTATGAATAATTTCGAATTTGCGCCTTAACTTTATGGAAATGAAGATTAATAACACATGTAAAACATTGGAGGAAACGGATTTAATGAGAAGTAAATATTTCTTGTGGATTACTGTAGATTCTATATAATAATTATTTTTCGTTATGATGGTCGCCAGAAATGTGTTTAGTATAACTGTTCATGCCTACCACCTATTTGGATATTTTCGAGGTAAACTACTAACTTCTAATTATTTCTTGTTTCTTACAAATCCATTGTTATCCTATACGAAATAATTAATTAATCTATGCATACCTACAGCAACTTTAAGAATTGATTTATAATGATTTTCTATGAGAAAAGCACAGACTGTTTTACCATGATCACATGCATCAGAGGCTGAGCAATATTACTCTAACATGTACGCACTTTCGAATTCGTCACTGCTCCTGATGTGTGTACGATTTCTGCTAGAAATTGCAGTGGTATCAAATTCCACATTTAGTAATGATTCCAGTAATATGTTTCCATTTTTCAATATTTCCAACGTACTGAGTTTTCCACAAGCTATTAACAAACTCTGATTATTTTAGATCAGACCAAAAATTCACTTTAAATTTTACACATATGCCTTTGCCTTGTGAACGAAGTGCCCTTCTCACGTAATGCGGCAACTTTATATATTGCAGCCTACTTACAGTAAGCACAGGTGATAGCAAAAGCGTTAAAAACGGTTACGTCAACACTGTTAGTTTTGAGTAACGGTACGATGAATGCCGAAGTGACCGTCTTTCCACATTAGCCCAACTTTTAACAAATGACTCTACGTTAGTAAACAGTATTTGAAGTATAAGATATATTATTTGTTTATTATTTTCTTTAGTTAAAACTAGCAGGCCTGAGCCTACCACGCGACTGAAACGACTTTATCAGCTAACACTCCCCCATGCTAAGCTTTTATTCAAGTACAATTTCGAAATTCGGTTGGTGAAGCTAAGGAAACCCTTAAGAAACCTCAGGGAGGATGATCTCCAGCAGAACTCGTACCTGCGCTCCTAATTATCGTCTCAACATCAGCGAGAAGGATCACGAAACCAAGAGAATGCGTATGAAAATAATTTATAACCATATGGAAACGATGCGGCTTAGACACCGAAAGGCGTAACAAATATTACAGTAGTTTAAAGAGAATATTATTTTGGTGTGAAAGAAAATTAGATTGGTAGAGTTCTTTTTTTCAAAAGTGGAAATTTACAGGAGCTGATTAAGAGCTTCAGCATGGATCTAAATAATACATAAGTAAATCTGGTACTACGTTGTGTCTTCCGTAAATAGGCCATAACTGAAACAATATTCGTAGCGGAAATTGCAGGTGGGATTGCATTGATTTTAACATTCACAGCAGAGCTAGCCAAGTACCTTGGAACAATCTTCCAAGCCTTTCGGAATGGTTTTATGTTTGTGGGCCCCAAGCTGTTAGCACTCTCCCTGGACTTGGAGCAGGAGGATTACACACGAAGCAATTTCCTACGTGGATGGAAAATGGATACATAAACACAGACTGCGG